>JAPYYZ010006270.1:0-13156 GCA_030522705.1 Eretmocerus eremicus | reverse complement strand
GGGCGGGCGCAGCGGATAGAAATATCGAGGCGGCCCGCATGTCCACGAGAGCTCGTGTGAGTGGCATTTGATGCGCTACCGCGACGGCGGCATTGCTGTAGAACTACTCGCACAATACTCCGCACATTCGGCTCTCGGCCTTCGTCCGTCTCTGTCACTCCTACCTGGCCTCTCAAGAAAAAAATCCACGCCAGTGCGACTGGGCTGCATTATTGCCCGTATTATGCGCGCACCTATACTCGAATGCTCAGTTCCGCTCGCTCTCTGATGGCCTTTGGGGCCGAGCCGCGCCGCCCGCGACTCGGCGCACGGAAACGCATGTCGCTTCGGGGGTAGGTAAGTAGCCGCGCCGCCGACACGCAAAGGAGCCGCGATTGCCGACGCACTGGGAGGGACGAGGCGATGTCGGCGACGAGCCTCCCCGCGAGACACTCTCCATTGAAATCGAGCGGTTAATCGTTTCGAGTCCGCTATAAAATGCATACGTATCGTGCAGGGCTAGGAGGTGGCTGGTAATGTGAGCCTCGTCTGACGTCCCCGCAGGGAGCACTCACCGATGAGGCAATAATTAGGCTCTGCGCTCAACGCGTACGCGTACGTGAAAGGCTTGCGGCAGCAGCGCAGCCAAACAGCTCTTTCTCTTTTTGATACCGCTATGAGAATCTAATGCCGGATTGCAAGATTCTTCTTTCTTCGGTGGAGCACTCCAGACCGAGGAGGTACCGGCTCGCGCGGGCCTTTCGGGCCCTTTACACTTCGCGGCTCTTTCATGACCATGCGGAGCTTTTTGTGCGGTAAGGTGGTCTCTTGAGGCCACGCGACAGAACAGTTAACGATATACATGTGAGATTGGGATCTCATCTGGCTCATACTTTGATTATCCGAGTTTTCTCAGATGTTGTCGAGTGCAACCAGGGTTGATGCAGGCAGTATTCGAGTTTCCATAACTGTGAGGAAAATCGAGACGAACATTATGTGGTATCATAGAAATTCCAAGGAGCGAAATGAGTTTGCAACTTCTGCAGATCGTATTGCTACTTTAATCATTCAATGAAAAAGTTCTCAACTCGATACTCCAACAAGGGAGTATGTCTCCGGATAACCCTATATCGAAAGAAGTCTCCCCTGTTATTACTCAGTTTGCTGAGAGACGGCGCGCGACGGGGTAAAAATAGAATCCTGGTGGCAGTCATTATCTTACGGAATGTTTCTGCTATGTGATCTCTCGAGAGACCTAGACAGTTGAGAAGTAGACCAATTTTGCATACTACGATTCTAGTATAGATGAGTCATTCCTGTCATTAATATAATTCAAAGCATATACATGTTGAGTTCACAAGTCATCATCTAAAATTCCATTTGAAAGGAAACCTGCGTTTAATACAACTGATAGTCTGAGTGTGACTTTGATTTTTCAGGTATGGCAGATGGCGATCATAAAATTCGAAGCTTCTCTCCGGGGCAAGTATTTTATAAGATATATACATATATCACTGGCAAATTCGAATTGTCAATGAATATTCTCTTCGCTGCCCTCCCCCCCTCCTCCCGCCCCCATCGGCGGCTCAGCAAGCTCACGGATCACTCGGTATTGATCGCGCTATCCATGTAGCATGGAAGGTTTTGACCAAGTGCATATGCGACATTGGAATGGTAAGCTCCGCTTATGGATCATCCACTGATGAGCGCGTTATTGATACGAAAAAAGACCTCCGGCCACGTGCGTAAGCGGCACCGACAACTAAATGCTGCTCGTGCGACAAATTTTGCTGTGAAGGAATGTCCGCTGCAGACATTCAGACATTCCAAGTACATGCGAGGTAATGAATGTCCGAATAATCCGCGATCACGGCATATGCACGTTACGAGGGAAGCATGGCGATGGCACGTGATTTCAGAGCACAGATTTGGTGGCCAAGAGGCGAAGTATGACGAGGTGGTCACCTCGTTACATCGAACTAGCACTGCATGCAGTCGCCACAGCTGACCACGCCATTAAATTACGCGTTAGATGACATGACGATCTTCACTACACACCGACAACATCTAGACCCCACATCATACCGTGTTGACGGAGATCTTCCATTCTTCTCGTCCCAATGGTACTGAGAGATCGATGAAGAGAAAAGTTGTATTTACATGATCAACTGTTGGGTAGTTATTTGTTAAAAAGTGTTGAAACACTCAAACAGTCAATCATTAATGATGATTGATAATAATTGATAATTGATTGATAGTTCCTTGTCTAAGATACGCTGCGATGTTGAAGATCAATGCTTCATTTATGAAGGGATGAGATGCTTTGCCTTTAATTTTATCTGTTGCAGGTTGACGGCGGAGCTTGCGAGCCCCGTATCGCGCGATGCATCCTATGCCATGATGACCCGGTGTGGCCGTGCATAGGCTTCGCTTTGAGTCAAGCCTGCTTTCAATGCTTGAGGAATCTATGCCCACGTCGGCATGTCCACATCCTCGCAAGTTTCTGTTGATGCGGCCCTGTCAAAATGTGTACAAAGTTCCTTTGAATAGAAAGTGCCTCTGCAGGTGAAGTTGGAAAATTTTATGTTCATATAAAGTTGATCCCAACAAAAAAAATGATATACTTTCAAACTTAACAGTTTTCCAAACTTTGGATCAAGTTTCTTTTACGTTCATGCAAAGTTTGTGTATATTCCAAACAGTCTGTCTTATCAAATGCGGCTCAATCTCATTTTTCTTGTTCAAATAAACTTAACATAAACATAAGTTCTTTCAAACTTCATCTGAACAAAAAAATTTTTACGCGAGTTGTACGCCAACCTATTCTTTGTAGAAAAAAAAAACTAGTTTCACAATTAGACGAACTGCAAATTGTTAGGGTTGAGAAGGCTTACATTACATGGAAGAAATGTCGCACTTAAGCGCAATAAACTAATATCAGAAAAAAGCGATAGTTGTTTGATTACATAAAAATTCGTAGAGCTCTCGAATCTAATGCGCCACCATTTTAGAGTTACCGTAACAGGAAAATTCTTATTTAACAGTATTTTTTGAGTACTTTTCCGCGAAACACTATTGGTCGGGCTTAAGCGTATCATTTCTCACAATTCATACTCACTGTTTGGCAAGTTCAGAATTGATAAATGTTAATAGACGTTAAGTCAGGACTAGAAAGTGCTCCAAAAGATCCTCTATATATTGTTATACATATTACCTTCGCGCATTCGCGATCGATCGTGTTCCATGGCTCGATCGCGGTTGCTATATAGTTGTTGTTTTGTTAACGTTGCGAATTCAGCCTGCTCGTAGCTGTCACGGGGTTAAGACGATCTTATTGTTGTCTCTGTTGCTTCGTTTGTGAATAAAGTCTTCAGTCCGGTTTTTATAATCGGTATGTCTCATTAATTGTTACGTGTTATTGTAACAATATTTCCAGAACAAGATACCGACCAGCAAAACAAGCACGTGATTCCAGATAATCGAGAGAATTATCTAATAAGTGCATATGGATTATGCTGCTTTGGACGAGTCTCTAGGATATTTCCACCATTAGCATCTGCTAATATGTCATAGAACAAGCACTTACATTTTAGTCCTAAAAGCAGATGACAGATTCAAATCGAAGGCGACTCGTGGACTTATGAGGACTGTGGAATTTAACAATTTGTCGACAGCTCTTGAGAGATTTATCATTTGATTCCAGCACATTGTGTACTTGAATATTACACACCAGCTGTTCTCACAAGTAAAACCTTCCATTCCAATGAGATTTCAGAGCGTGATCTGAATATTCCTTGCACCAGGATCAGTGAATTGAATGCCAATTCGATCTAGAGCTGTCGAAGAATGTCTGAATTTCCAGATTGCTTATACATGGGACCATGAGTAGTCTCCAATAGGAATCTGTCATTGGCTTTTGGGGTTTAATTAAGTTCGATTAAACATTCAAGTGTCTAACCTTCAACTGGCTAGTGGGTTGCATTGATGGAAATATCTTCAGCAAACCTTACAGAGAGACATCAAAGAACTTTCTGGTCACATATTGGTGTGTGTTGGTACATTATGAATATTATGAAGATTATTATCATTATTAATATTATTATTATTATTATTGTTATTAAATTGGCTTAGCCAAACTCAAAAGTCTATGGCCGCAGCCCCCACCTTTAGTCACTATTTGGGGATTTGGGCTGGAAGCAACTGACAGTGGAGGCCGTTCTCGGTGAACATTGAGACGGGCGTGAGGTGCGTGCCGTAGGTGTTCGTGGCAGAGAGGCAATACAACAGTGTCGTCAAATGCTCTATTTGCGACAGTATTCGTCTGGATCGAAAGCAAAAAGTGAAACTGCAGAAAACAATCACGCGACGAGAGCCAACACGAGGACGCGCTAAAGTCAAGTGGCTGCACGAAGGAAGAGCCCGGGTTGACGCTCACGCGGGTTGCGATGCCCGGAACAAACAGCATGTGTAGTGCTCGTCGTGGGGCTGGCATTGAGCTGAGTGAGAGAGGAAGAGAGAGCTAGGGTGGCAGCGAAAAAAGGGCGAAGCCTCCAAGCCGGCGCCTCGGCGGCGCCGCTTCCTTTCCCTTCTCTCGCGAAAGATCTTGCGCGCAGACCATGAAAGCGTATATAGTACACCGATACACACAGGCACTAGCGTGGGCATGTTTCAGTGAGCCATGTATACGTACAAGTCGATATATCGAGCGGATCGCAGCGGACTCGCTCTTTTTGCCACCGTTCACAGACGCTGGACCCAGCACATGACTGTCGCATAGTCTTTGCTTGGTTCGAAATAGTGCATCCGTGAACGTGTGAGGGGCGATCGCCACCACCATCGGTCTTCAACGTACCGATCAAACGAATCGTTCCTTGTTTTCGCAGAATCCGAACGAATTCTGCGGCTATGAAATCGTTGGGGCTATCTGAGCTGATTCGTTCGTGCAGCCAAGTACTGTTCATGTTCAATCAGATTGCACATTAAAATACAACACGAGACTGTCTCTTTTTTGATAAAAACCTATTTTTCGAAAGAAAAAATTGAAGAAAAAAAAACATTTTTGATAAAAAAAAGTTTTGGCTGGTAATCGACCAGCTCGATAGCTGGTCGATCACCACTCAAGATTAGCTTACCTGCGGTCTGCTGCGCCTTGGACTCGCGTGTCTCTTCATTTTATCATGCAGTCCAACGCCTTCATATTTATACTGTCAAAATCGACCTCATATCATACTAATATATTGATGATGCCCTGAAGAGACCGACATCGAAGTCGCCAAGACGTTGGCGTTTCCGCCAAAAATAAAAAATAGCCGACTACACTCCCAATGTATTACCCAAAATTATTGATCCATCTGGGCACACAGCAAATTGAATCAAAATCCTCAAAGTTCCCACAGAAAGAACCAGAGGATGTGTCCAGCAGAGGAGGCGAAACGACGCCAAACGAAACGACTTCCCCACTCCATGCGACTCGCAGAGGCCTTTTACTTCGAGAGAGCCGCGTGGAGGGGTATCTTTGAATCGTTTCGCTGCAGTACGAATCGCTTCATTTTGCGTAATTTTGCCTCCTCTGGACGCTCCCAAATCTACAACAAAAGCTGAACGCGAATGAGAGATAACCATCTACTCAAATCTAATCGCATCAAGCTGGCTTCTGTACAGAATAAGAAAGCACAATACATATTGTATATTACACAAGGAAAACAACTTCGTCAAATAATGATCTTATATGAGGTGTTAGAAGTCATAGTGGACTAAGTCCAATTTTGAAAAGTAGGAAAAATGAGACTAAAGTCTTTTTTCAAACCGACAAATAAGAAGATAGAATCGGCAAGAGATTTTTTTCATCATCTTTACGGTGTTTCCTAGCATAGAAAATTATGTCCAAACGTCTTTTATACGTTGTCTCGTCGCAACCAACCAAACTCCGTAAAATTCTGAAAATGGACTAAGTCCACTATGACTCTAAACCCCTCATTTTGCACACTTACATAAATGGTTCATAAAATCTCATGACTTTTTGGAAACAATTATCGAGCCGTGACATTATATCTGGCTGTGGTCGAGACGATAAACCTGATTCATGCATCAGTCTCGCGTAAATTTACTTACAGAAGTCGCGAAGGTAGTATTCCATGTATGAAACATACGGTGAGTCGGAGAAACGAGCAAAAATGTTTCAGTGAGCCCAGAGTAGATTGCATGTTCCACTTGGGTTCAGAACATCCTCTTTTTTATCGATGGAATTTCGATCCCAATTAATGTGGATCATTTCTGAGATGAGGGGTTTTCCGTAATTGGGCTCGATGTTAGGAATTTAAGTCTCATTCCATTTGAAAAGATGATTGAACTGTTGTCTGTGAGCAGATATAACTGACTGAAGAGCTGAAGACTCCATCTTGAGCTTTCAAGTGAAAATTCACGTAGCCTCATAATTTATGTGTGAATATACTTGAAGATTTACGTGAGAATCTACGTCGAATTTCACGTTACGCTAAGAACCTTTTTGGTGCCATGGATGAACACGTAGCACCACAATGATCGTTCCCGTGGACTTTCTCGTGCAATTGTGACATTGCATGTACCACATGTCTCATGATATCAGAATTGTTGGAGTACGACGATCGCTTGGTCTACGAACACAGCTACATAGATACTCAGGTAGCAAGTAGTCGAATACCCTCCCGGCAGCTCCAGGTGAAGAAGAGGCCCAAGGGCCACCACCGTGGCAGATGCAGATGTTCAGCTGTCAGCTCGCAGCTCTCGAGCGTGTTGTAGTTACGAGCGCATTTTCCATTACTCTCTTATTTGTGCACTCATTATGAATTGATTTATCCACTCACGGTATATTATCCACTGTGTGATAATGTGTTCAATAAATTTTGCATTCATTACCAAAATCTAACAGAAATAGTTGTCATAATTGCTTCACTTGAATGTTACATGATGAAAAGGAAGAGAGAAAATTTGTAGGTCTAAATAGCAATGATACTGTCGATATATCTATACTATAAGTCAATTTGAAAATTCAGTATTTAAAGTATTATTGGTATTTTCACTTACTATTTCCCTTCTTCCGCTTTACACGCATGTCCCCACAAGGGGACATACAGGATCACTATAAATTGATGATAACTGTCACTTGGCTGAAAGTAAAAATATGGAAAAATTCAAAAAATTACTTTGGCCCTCGAGAACACAAATCCTATAAGAATTATTTTGATATTAACGCCTGTTAGAGGTAAAAAACCTAAATTTGAAAAATCCAAAATCTTGACCTTTTTTCGTCTACCCAAATAACCTTTTACGATTGGAAAAATCAATCTTCAACATGCGCAAATATTGCCGTGTAGAAAGGGTTAACCACCTCATTTCAGATATCGTCTATAGACAACCTAGCAAATTGTGAATTTTTGCGATATTTCCGAGATAACTTAGAATCCATCAATTCAAAAAATCTGAGAGATTCCAGTAGATGCCCCAGTGTCTCAGGAACAAAGTCCCGCAGGAATTTGTTCTTTATATGATTCCAATTTGAAGGGGGGGGGGGATGAAACGTAAAAAAAATTTTTCTCTAATTTTGTTTTTTTCGTAGTTTTTTCACCCCTAAAGTACGTGCGAATGAAAAACTGGACATGTTTGGAGCCAGAACATAATTTCCCACTGAGCGGGTTAAAGTCGAAAGATCATAATAAAACCAATCTCGATATTATCAAGAAACGAAATATATGTGCAATTACACGTTTATCTGCACGATTTGAGCCGTGGTCTAGCGCATCGTTTATTTCACTATATACACATATTTTCTGTGTCAGACATTGACCGATTGGATTCCACACTAACACGCTGAGCCACTCAATCCGATCACGTATCTTCTCTCGAAGACTCGTGATATCGTTACGCGGATCCTAACATGAACCGAGAAAGAGTGATTCGTCGATCCCACCATAACAAATCAATTCAGCATATTCAGCGAGAAATCCGATCCCATTAGAACCATTGACAAATTATATGAAATCTAGAATGATGGTTGGATTGTTGTTAAAGTCATCTTTCTCCAAAAAAAGTATAGCTATCCTACTCAACTCCTTGCTCTAGAAAAATCCGTTCACTGAAGTGTATGTCCCAACTTTCGTGAACAACTTTCCCTGGAAATCTTGATCTACTTTACCTTGTCACTTTTTTCCTGCTTCTGATCTGACGTTGACAGGGACTTCTCATCTGTGTCAAATTCTTCAACAGATTTATACGGAGTACTGACGAATTTTGATTTAGGTTACAGTTCCATTTTAAATTGTACAGGGAGTCGAAAAGCCGTACTATATATCCAAATGGAAACATACGAAAAAGTATCACTTTGCTCGGATCCCCTACTTGATTTTGCTGAAGTCATGATGCGGCTTTCTACCTCGCATTGTTATCTTCCTTAAGGCGAATAACCCCTTTATTATCCACGAGTCAGTCCGTAAGCAAAAGCTTTTCATCCATGCAAATACACACACACACACACACACACACACACACATCGAGGTAGGGTAAGACCGCTGTTATTCCATACAAGCCAAAAACTGACACAGGTTATACATAGTTTCCCCACGGTCGGTAACTGTGGCCTAGAATCTGCTCCTACTGTTGTTACAACCCTCGCTCGATTGATGTTCGACACAGAGGCTCTTCTCTCGTGTGCGACCATCAGTCAATTGTTTGCTGCACACTCATCCGTTTGTCCTCTTTCTTTTCCTCAGGTATCTCTCGCTCTCTCCACTTTTTTCCATCGTACAGGTTTTCTATCCCACGCATGGCTTCGTTTTCCCGTCGATTCGTGATGCGCCATGGGCGGGATCTCCAGGACCGCCTCTGCAACGTCGCGATTGCTTCATAGGGTCGTTGTTACATCCTCAGTAAGCTGTGCTTAATTAGTTTGTAGTTGATCCGTCGACTTTTTTCAATCGTTACCTTACTCACTTCTCTCTTCCCATCTAAACCAAGCGTAAATTGGTGGACTACTCGATACACCCTCAGGCCACAGCCGTTTTTATCTGAGAAGGTGCGTATAGTGGGGCCTTCGATTCCTCTAAGGCCACAAAACAGTCTGTACACAACTTGCGGTTGATCTGTTACGTCTCTGCATCATTTAAAGGATGAATTTGATAAGGAAAATCTCTCATTAAGAGAGAAAAACTGGGATCGCATGAGTGGAAATTAAGTCGGGGTTTTTGTGGAGAACAATATAGGGGAAAAAAATTAGGCACCACGATGGCAATAAAAGCACACAATCAATACGTAACATTCGAGGCAATGTCGCGCCAAATTCCCCTATACAAACTAAACTACTGCTTCGGCTGCCGAAGGGAATTGGGCTCGGTTATAACAGTGAAGGGAAGATTCGAACATTGAGTGAGATTTTCCGACAATGATTGTTTGGCACACCTTCTAATACTAATATTGTCTGTTGCCTTATAATTGATAGGCACTTTCGATGTGTTAGGGCGTAGCCAACATCCTGAAAAACCCGAATGCATGACTGGCAATATAAGTGATTTAGCCCGTAACTTATGAATTTGATGTCATCGACCTGCAATCATTTAAAATGTAAGAATATGCTTGATCTAGCTCTTACACCTGATAAATAGTATCGAAACCAACATGTTACGACAAATTTTAGTGAAAATAACAATTTTCAATGGAATCCAATACACAAAATATAAATTTCTTTACCGTGGCATGTCGTAAACGTGATTTATAGGTATCTCGAGAGTGTATTGTATCACAAGAAGCACTGAATTCGCAGCAGGTCTCAGGCGTGTTAAACATTAAATTTGAAGTATGAGAGAGTAATTGCATTGGTAGGCCAATCCCTTTTCCATTGTTATGTGCGGCCATTAATTTTGTCGACGGACAGAGATTTCGAATATTTCTCAATATTTGGTCTACAGCTCCGCCAATCGTTCCAAACAGCTCTGTATCGGCGTTGATCTCTTCCGACAGATCAAAAAACAAATTCCCACTAACGGTAGAGTGAAGAGTCCAATGATCAGCTCACGGTCATTTTTCCGTGAAAAATTAAGAGCTGTCTTCACCGTGGCCCAGTGACTCGCGAGTACCATGCAATTTTAAGGCCCAGAAATCTTCTTAAACCCAAATTTCATACAGAAGAAAAGCTATCTATTCGAAAGAGGCGACCCCTTGAGCGTTGTGCGCTTATGCTTTATCTTTATCGTGGCAAAAACAAATAAAAACTGCTCAGATCTTTGGCATGGCTTAAAGAAAAGTTATGCCTGTCTGGGAATTGTTTTTAGATGTCCGATAGATCGGAAAACGCCTATGAGAAATCATATTGCAGCTTTATTTGAATGAGCCGTTTTTGGGCTCAAAATTCGTAAGCTACGGGGAAATCACTCATATCTGGTAAACATGAAATTCACTGCTGAAACTGATTCGTAGTACGAGTAAAGAACAATCAGCAATCATATACGATCCATCAATTCGTTTCGAAACCATTAAATGGTGATCAACGATCGCGATGATCGGCTATCAAGCCAATGGCACCTCTACAATACTGTATGTCGGGGAAAGTTCCAGAACAATTAGCCCGTATGCATGCGCGCGGGCGCCAGATTTCGAAACAATAAACGTTTTGGTATCTTTTAATAGAAATAGGGAGTTTCTCGTGAAAGAGGTTGATGATTTTTATATGCTCAGATAATGCAATTTTTGACCAACTCTGAACTTAAAAAAATGTTTGAAAAAATTTCGAAATACAATCATTTCAATAGGAACATTAGGTATAGATCAAAACGACTATTACGCGGCTTATAGCATTAATCCGTTTGTGGGTTAAGAAAGTTCTTCACGATTCTCGCTATTTTTGGTCAACTCTTTTGTATTAAAAAAAAAAACGACTACAAGAGAAATACTTCAGATTGTGAGCAAAGTAGACTCTAGACAGTTAACGTCCTAGATGGCGTGAGAAAGCCCGCAGGATTAGCCCGAGTAGAGATGACAAATCTACACACCGAGATATTGAGCGATCAAGATGAAAAAAAATTATTTTCGGTCATATTCAAACATTTAATTGTTCATTTCTATATGAAAATGAACGGGAAATTTTCATTTGATCCATTACCACAAGCGATCGCTCAACTGAGACAAACTACCCATCAAGAAAATGCTCATGACTTCGTCATCGCCCGCGGGGACTTTGGACGCACTCGTTTTTTTTTCATAATTTTTGGGACGATGTTATTTTGCGAGAAGAGGTAAAAACACTTTGGTCTGCTCGAGAACAACCTAAGGGCGCGGAATCCTCATTTTCCCTTGGGATATCTGAGACCATTTCTGAAAAGATTAACAGAGTATTTGTAGGATAATTGCAAATCCACAACAAATTCATTATCTTGCAGTACAATTGGCTCAGGGTGCCTGAGATATACGACAGTAACAAGAATGTGAAAATTTCTAAGGAAATCCTCATATTAACACTGCACATCTCTTCTTTGAAGATATTTTCATCGTCGCTTGACAATCACAAAATATATTACTCGACATATTGGCTTCTTCAAGCGGCGGTCGGCGAACCAAACACGAACGAAATATCTCAAGTCATTTATGATTCTATGATGATATATGCACGTTAAGCATATATTTACTAAGTATACAATCGCTTGAATGAAGAAATATGTCCTTTATGAAAACCATTCAAATGTGTTCATAATGTGCCCCTCAAAGATAATACTCAAGTCCTTCATGGACCATGAATTGCTCAACATTCGAATGAAAAAGTTTACATTATTATTCGTGTTGGTTAGTCAAACGACATCAATAAAAATCAATAGAAGCCCTGTACCGTCGGTGCTTATACACACAAGTGTCGAGGCATCTCAAATTGTTATCATTACCATCTGAAAACTTTTTCATGGTAGCCACATTCAATTATGACACTGCAACTCTATGATAAATGAAGAGGCATATGGTTGGCTGTTCTACACGCTCTTAATGAGTTTTATTCCAGCATAAACTGAGACCTGGTAGATCTATGCAAATGAAGCATACGAAAAATGTATAGGGTGGTCTCAATTCTCGCCATCACCTGAATATTCAAAAAGACAATCAAAGGGATAGATCAACGAGACAAAACGTATAATATTGCGATTTTATAAGTTTATAATGGGGATCTTTCGAAGTCATACTAGCCACCGTGAGATCTCATTCATAGCCAAGCTTCAATGTATCTGCGGTTTGCCCTTGGATTTATATACCTATACTTTTGTACTCACACGTGTCAACATTTCCCAAATTTGACGCCACTGCCTGAAAATATCGAGCGGTGAAAATGGGATGTAACAACTTAATCTCACTTCAAAGAGTCTGCCAATCGAGATGACAAAATATGAGGAATGTGAAAGGATGGTGGTTATATAGGCGTGTCAAAATTATGTATAGCTTACTCCATAGACTGTATAGCTCAAAATTGCTTCAACTAGCGCTCAGCAGTCAAATTAACTTTCGGTAATAAAGGAAGACTATTACTGCAGTTTCAGCCAGATATGAGACTACAAGCTCAACATCCTCCTGGTTAGATGTATTATTATGAAAGACACAAATTTCAGTATACCTCTCTCTCAGAATTAGGTCATGCATGAATTTTGTGATTTTGGCCGTCATTTTCATTTACTTTCTCACTTCTATGCGCAGACAAAACATCGGATACCTTTTCTAATGGCAGATGGCGATAACATAATCAAATGGATATTGCTTCGAAATTTTCAGATTTCGAAACGAGTCGTTCTGTATTATATAATACGTAACTCTCATTCCCAACACATATTATGACATCTAAGATAGTTCCAATATCGTGCTAGGCTCTTTGACTTTTTAAGCTCTCTATAAGCATTAGTAATTGTACTTGTAAAGATTGAGGCTGGTTGCTATGACTATGTGACCTATCGCGTACGAGATCGCACAGGCACGACAGTGGGGAGTATAAATTATTTCGCCCACATTTTTGAAGATACCTCTTCAATACCGAGATGCCGCACCATCATTCAAAAACTTCATCTTGCGAGGGCTCTACCAGATGCTTCACACTCATTCTGCAGAACTTCATGTTGAAAGCTGTATACTTGAAAATATGAAGAAGTCTCTGACATTAGCCACCTTTTGCCGCAAGATTCCATAA
>JAPYYZ010006269.1:0-13442 GCA_030522705.1 Eretmocerus eremicus | reverse complement strand
AGAAAAAAACCTCATTTTCATTTGGATCGCGCGAGAAAATACTGAAATCTCTCATGCCTCTCTCTTAGGGTGTCCCATAATACGGACGTTTACCTTATAACTTCAATCAGACTTTTGATGAGTACTTTCCGATCTATCTGATTTGTAGTTGAATTTGGCGATGAGGTGCTGGGTCCGCTTCCATCTTGATTCAAAATCAAAGGGTTCGACTCGAGGTTCGATTGCAGAGAGCGACAAGGTAGAGAGTGCTGAGTCACCATATACACGCTCGCCGATCATCGTCCTGTGTATCGCGATTGAAAATTGATGTTTATCGAGAGATCGCGACGACACGGGATGAGCCGCATTCAGCCAGACGTGATCTTAGTGCTGACGAAGGCTGTTGCAAAATTTTGAGAGAACAAAAAGTGGCTTTGCATGGTAGAACACTGCGCGTCAGGTGCACGCAACGATATAAGCGTTACGCGGCGGAATAGTATCTCGTTCTCTCTCTTGAAAATGAGTTGCGAATAAGAAGACAATCATGAAGATTGAGACGTACTCTCAGGCTGGAAATTTCGAGGCGCGCGACTACGGTCGCCACCGCGATCCCGGTGCATGTAGTGGCAGATGTCCTGCAATCGTCGCTCAAATGCATCAGAGAGATCGTCCAGCCAGTGTAAATCTTCGTCGTGCGCGAATCGAATGTTCAATCGATGGTGCGCGAAAACGATATTAGCAGCGCGTCAGTGTACCAACGTGCATAGTGTATCGAAAATAAATGGCTATCTTCAGACGCATTCTATAACCCTCACACTTTTGTTTACGATGCTGTAAAAAAGAGCAAATGCGTGGTTTAGGGTGATTCGGGAAAATTTTTGCATTCTCTTACCCTCATCTTACTCTGAAGCAATCTCAGTGTATCTTCTTTCTTCACATGCTTCCCCAATTCGAGACCTTGATGTTTTCTTTCAAAATTTCAAAATTCTACTTGAGCTCTTTCCATAAGCATCTTCACGTGCTGTCTAGGAGCGCTAACGGCTAAGTGAAGAGAAACTGCTTAATAATCATATGACGCACAATCTCATATGATGCAGGAATAGTTAATCCATAGTCCCGGTTAGATGAGCACTTATTCAAAATGTGTGCAAGCTTTGAGCGACGTTTATCCCTTCATTGAATGTAAAGAAATAACATCCCACAGTCACTCAGGTCCAGTAATAACGTACTCAAAATAATGGATATACCAATAATACCAATGATCAAGTACGTGGACCCATGATTAATTACGAACTTGCTTCATGAGCGTGTATACTCAGGAGCAGTCTGAGCTGCCCAAGTCTTTTTTGATTCATGATTGTGAGAGTGGGAATCGAGAAAGTATTCCCGAACCATCTGATCAAAATTAAAACTGTGTAATTTGTCAAATCAAAGCATAAAAAATGGCCATTTCACTCATACGATTCTGTCTCACATTCTTCCAAACAAACACTGCAAATTGGACCAGGTAGACGTTGTTGCTGGTTGCCGGCTTGCAGCCTCAGATGTTCAATTTGTCAATCAGAATACGATACAACGTCTCGCAGCCTCTTACAACAATGAGGGGCAAAACCGAGAGCGTGGACGCCAGGTTCATCCACCGCAGTCGAGACCGCAGTCAGATGCCTGATATATCTCACTGGAACCTAAGCAAAGGAAATACTGTACAGATGACACGCGATAAACTTACTTTGATGTAACGGTATTTATACTGAAACAATTCTACCACGATTTGACTCGCGACCGATCGAATTGATCGGCAGAGATTGACGCGTCGCAGCGGTGCCTAGTCGGCGCGATGCCTCGAAGTCTCTCACAAACAGCATTAGCTTGACTTGCTGATGACACGCACGCGCGCGCGCACACACACACACACACACAATCTTACATACAGCCATGTCTATGACTATCTCTCAACAAACGTATACTTATGTGTATAAGTGAGTACGAAGTTAAGGTGGTATAGGCGGTATTTTTCCTAACAATAGAAATCGCTGAAATTTTTCATACTGGAAGATTTCATGGGTTTGAAGAACATATCAAAATTTCATGAGGGCCTTGAACCTCGATTCTGATATATTAATTCTCCAAGTTGTGACGATTTACACGGGAAAGATAGGGATTTCAGTCTTCGCCTTAAATTTTACAAAAACAGAACAATAAAAAAATCTGGAAAAATTCATACTGATAGGTCATTATAAGAGGAAAATCCCTGTGAAATTGCGCGAAGATCATTAACCTGGTTTTGGAGATACCCCATTTTACATTAATCGCATCAATAAATAAACGGAGCAAAAATTTGAAAGATGAATTATTCCTAAAGTTTAGGGTCTTGAGAGCATTCATGTGAAGTTTCATCAAGATTGTTGTTTTTAATCAAGAGATATTCAATTTCTAAAATACTTTTTTGCCTCTGTCTCTTACATTCAGCTATCTGTCTCTCTCTTACCGCGTGAACCACCTCAACCGAACCTGGACTGCTCTCGAGTGTACATCTGTGATCATAGTGGACTTATTTTACTTGAGTAGGTTTTTGTCGTATACACCCATTTTTGCCGATTTCTTCCGAAGAATTTTTTATGTAAAATAATTCGTCCCAAAAACATCCAACTTGACCAAATTGTCTGAATTACTTGCTCATTTGATTCCTGTCGCATTAACCTCAAATGTTGATTCGAAGAAAATTGTATATTGGCCCCCGAAAAGAGTTGCTATGCTACGATTAAGCCATCGGCGATTTGAACTATTCAGAGGAATTCCTAATGCCGGCTACAATCTTTCGGAAATTAGAAAGAAAACCCTCTTCCTTAATTTTGAGATGACTCGATTGGTCCGTATTGATTAAATTACAGTATTTTAGCCCCTCTTCATTAGTTTGTGATAACACTATTTAGCATTGGAAATAACCACAATCAAAATGAGTCAAGTTACTGGAGAAATTTGGGGATTGAACCGTAGTTATAGCCAAGCCGCAGCTTAAGTCAGCGTACGTTGAGTGAACTCCCTTCACATCGCCAGCCGCACTACCAAAGAATGTCAGAGGGCACTTGCAACAGCGTGGTCGTGATCGCGCGAGTGCTCGCCTCAGCCAGTGCATGCTTAATACAGCGCAGTGCTACCGAGCATCCCTGAATTCAGAGCTGTTGCAGTTGTTTTGGCACGCACTGGTGCTGGGAGTCGGTCTGCGGCCACGGACCCGAGAGGTGCGTGCTCTCCTCGGGGGATTTTGATGTAAAAAAACCTCGTTCATACGCGAGCACGTCTCAGCTTGAGAGATGTGCGTTTTAGCGACATGTTCATTCCGTGGCGGACTTCGCTTATTCTTGTATCAGACGGAATTGGCACCGGACAGTCTCAATGAAGACTCGCATGTACCGGTGAAGAAGTAGAGGATTGTTCGGTAGTTTCGGAAGGCACTAATACAAAGGTTTCGCCCGAGCAGGGTACTAGTTGGAGGGGCAACCTCCTTCGCGGTCTGAGATCATTCGATCCCTGGCCATTCGAGCTCTGCGTGAGACAGACTTTGATCTCCAGGAGGCCACTTTGCGCACGAGACCTAATTGATGGTCGCGCTGGCTGCGCTTTCGCTATTGGCACACCAGTCAAAAGACAACCGTGCCTCAAAACTGGGTTGTATCCAATGGATGAAGCTAGCAAGAGTCGTGTATCACTCTGACGTACGGCTGAGATGATCGCCGAGGGATTTAATGTACACAGTAAAAAAAAAATATGCCAGAATTTTCACAAACATACGTAATTTTCTTAGCGCTTGGATATGGAAATCACAAAAAATTATGAAAATCCTGAAGGATTCGCGATTCGACAGCGCTCAGTGTAGGCGTCTGCATCACCTACACTCACCGTCGTGACTTTACGACAAACTAGGTTGGAAAATCGCGAGACTTGTGTCGATTTCGCACGCAACGCGGTGGTAACTTTACGGGAATTTCAATAGTCAGCGAATGTCGCGAATGGAGGTTAGCTTCAACAGTTCGTCGATCGAGCCATCACGTTGACCATCTACGGGGTCCGGGGCCACGTTGGAGTTGGGTTGCTCGCCGCATCACCGCTGCTTGCCGAGCACCGGAGCTTTGAAGCCGACGGTGGAGGTGATCATCAATGATATTCATTCTCCGTGTTCGTGGCGTCGACAGTCAGTGACTGCCGCGAATGGAAGGGTTAGCTCCAGCAGTCTTTCGATCGAGCCACCTCGTCAAACATCTCAAACCATATGTACGGGGCTCGAGAACACGTCGAAGTCTGGTTGTTCGCCACGTCGCCGCTAACTTCCGAGTACCGGAGCATTGGGGTTAATGTTGGAGGTGCTCACCAGTGATATTTATCCTCCGTGTTTGTGGGAGGCCGTGCAGTTTTCGTGTCGCGATCATCCCACATCATCAATCCGCCGGGTCGCGATTTGAGGAGGCATCCAGACCATGCTTCCACGTGCACACCGCGTTCGCAACAGCGGTGACATAGCGGAGCAACTGACTTGAGGATCCTTGGAAGCCGAGTCGTTTTGCTATTCTATAGCATTCTAACCTAAAAATCGCAACTTTAGACATGATTCTTAGGCATTCGTGCTATAAAAAAATGCATGAAAATGCCTGTGAATGGGTAGTTTCGGCACGTAACACTGGCTTCGCTAGTTCCATAAGGTGTCCTTCGCACAAAACTACCCGTCCACGTGCGGTGACATAATATACTATACATGAGCTGCAGACGAATGAGTGAGTAAAAATTCTTTTGCTGTATTGATATCACATCCTTACTTCGAAAATCTCCTGACAAATTGATAGATTCTCTCGTTACTTGCCTTATCAGACTTATTTTGCAATTAATTTTCGAGGGAGAAAAGTGATTGCATCAATAAATGCACCAAGCTTTTTGTGAAAATTGCTAAAAGTTCGTGAAATTCCAGCGGTAGAAAGGTTGCTCCTCATAGGTTTAATTTGACGCCATCTTGGTAAAATCGCGAATCGTTCGTGAATTCGAGAGCATCTGAGTAGGTGTCTATGTTACCTACGCTGGAATTCTTGTGGTGAAATCTCAACTCGACTAGTAGTGAGTGCGAGGGCCGAAGAGCTGTCTCACCTTTGCTGGCACCTAAGATGCTACTCAACGGGCGATCTTTTCACTCATCGAATTTGAATGACTACAGTTTGACTATGCTCGATCACGATGGCGCTTAATCTATCCCAAGCTCTCCTTGGGTTTTCACAAAATTTTCCCCGCTCGTTAGCGAACAAGCTCTCAGATGCTGCCACCACCGCAACGAGGGTAACTGATGCGCGGTGTAATTTGGAGTGGATTAGTTTAGAGACTTCCCAGCGCATCAGAACAAAGGGATGCTGCACTAGCCCCGGCAACCGAATTGCGGCATTAGTTACAAGCGGACGCGGCACCGATAATCCGCTAATGTTTTCCTGGGCTACGGGCGGGCACCACGCGAGTTAGGACGCAGATTCCGCGCATACTATCACTGCGAATACAGCCTCGCAGCCTCTGCGTCTGGCGCTCTGCGCTGCACCGATTGCCAGCTTCGCGCTACTGGCTCAGCTTCGAGCTTTCAAACTACAATCCGACCGGTGTGGATTCCGTTGCGTTGTTTCAGTTGATTGCCTCCTGCAAGGTCCCTTCTCTCCCTTTCCTTCACATTCAAAAACTTGAGGAATTCAGCAAAACAGCTCGGTTTCAAGTGCTATTACATCTAGCATAGACCAGCGGGTGACTTCTAGTTGAGAATGAAAGAGTTGACCGAGTGCATGTTTTCACGTCACCGCTCTTCCCCATTTTATTCGCGTAGCGAGTAATACCATACGAAATGCCCGGCCCGAAATTTCCCCCCTTAAGAAGTTTACAACAATAAGACCGTATCTGAACAGTGCACATAACGACCGTCACCGGAGCCTACGTCTTTATTTTGACACGTTCCGACTGTTGAGGGTTCATGAGGAAGTAGAGAATCTCATTGGGACATACTTTCTCAATATTAATTCTCTCACAGACGAGACTGAGAAACTCCACCTTTTCATAGATGGCAATCTCTGTCATCGTCATTTTGGTGTGGTTAAGTAAAAACTGAGCATGGCTGCCGATGACAGCCTTTTTCAGATCCACGGGTATCCCATCATAATCCGTCTAGAAACTTAGAAGACTTCTAGAAGAAGAGTTACTTTGCATGTGCGCAATGACTTCAAGGTGAAGAGACTGGTTTCTCGAATGCGTGTCAACCATGGAAATCCGGCAAGCCACCGTGCTTGTCTTGCAGCGCATAAGAGTGTAACTTCCCTCCATCTCATGAGTTGGCGTTCAATGTCGGCTGGTTCACTATCGCCATGCAAAGGGACTCTCGGCTCTTCAACCAGGGATCTACCTAAGCAGCAGATATAAGAAAATGCTCTGGATTTGCTCTTAGAAGATAACGTATCAGCGATAGTTTGATTATTAGAGAATGACATTGTGCATGGAACGAAAACGGCTCATTCGTTTTCGGGGATAGACATTCGCATAAGAGTAAGATATGCCTGACTGGTAGAGAATCTTGGAAAACTTCATTCAGATTGGTAGCGGTAGGGTCACATTCAAATCTGTCACTACTCTTTCAAGCTCAAAGATATCGGCTTTTTCTGTGCTTTCGAGAAAAATGCACTCACTCCCCTTCGAGTCATGGTATAATGGAGTAAGTTTACCCAATTTTTGTACCCCACAAGCTCTTATTCAGAACATTAGTTTAACCCATTATTTTCCGTGCGCTCTGAATCATTCCCGAGCACAGCCGGAGGCCCAGAAATAGTTCGTAATGATATGATGTGCAAGAAAAGAATGCTTAGCAAGATCTGAGGGAGTAGTAATTCACCAGTTTTTCATCTTGGGGTAATTTTCTTTCGAATTTTGTTGATATATTTCGAGTCGTGACTGAATTTCGCTACTCTTCCATTAACGTTTCTAAACAGTCTTCGACAGTGAACCTAATAAACAAAAATCCAAGCAAAGATTGAACAAATTCATAATTTTTCCATGAAATGAGTTGTAGACCTTTTCACTAACAAAATAAGAGACAATACCGAAGTGAAGTGAACATTGTCACCTCTCTTGCCATAAATATGTAGCTCAACATTGTAATGCCATGAGATCATGGGTAATAAGCTTTTGCGAAGAAGGAGGGGCCATTTTCGACCATCACAGGAAACGAACAAATTCAAAGAAAGTTAATAGACCGTAAATTGAAATTTCATAAGAACATCAATTTTGAAGAGCAAGTACTTTTACAAATATCGTGGATCAATTGAATTCTTCACCAGCACTCAAGACTGCACATGAAAAACTCAGGAAATGAAAGATTCACCTGAAGTTGAGATAATTGCAAAGAGGGAAAATCACCGCTTCAAAAAGAATTTAGCTCCATTCAGCGAGAGCTAACTCTCAAAAAAGAGTCATTGCTCCACGGTTCTCAATGCTGACATCAATCAAGATAACGAAATCTGCGTGTCAAGGCAAAGTAATTTCTTCAGCGGTGTGCAGCATGTGTAGGTCACTTTTATGCAAATGGATAAGAGCGCATAGAAGGACTTTCATGCCTTTTCGTACCTCACAAACAAAAGTTGCAATCCTCAGCTTCCAAATAGAATCTCAATCTTATCACCGCGAATGACTCTCAGGAAAATATCAAGATATGCGATGAAAGAGGCCCAGGAGTTAGTCCAGGACTCGTCATAACTTGAAGAATAGGTTACCGAGCCTCCTCGTTGTTGTTGATTAATTGTTCCTCAATTTGAGAAGAATCGTTTCTCCGTTTGAGAACTGCGATTTTCTCAGTTGCAAGATGTTTGTCATAATAAATGAATGAGAGAGAATTTTTCTCAATTTGAGAAAATAATCTGTTGTCTTAAGAAACGATTTCTTAATTTGAGGTCTTCGAATTTGAGAAGTGAAATAGATTTGAGAAACCCTTCTTGCTGTGTCCTATTTGGGAATTCTAGCCATGAATTTATAAAGGGGCAAGTGAGCGCGGATTTTCTGCTGTTGATGCAAAAAGGATGACGCAACTCACGGATGATGGAGTCTTCCGGTTGCTCGACCCTGTTGCCAAAGCTCTAGGCTCGGTTTGAAAATTGATATTAAACAAAATAAAACAGGTCTGCAGGTTGACCTTGACATTCTACGATTGAGGAATAGTGTAGATAGATACCGTTTATTTGCCTGGTTGGAAAAATACAGATTTACCCATGGGTGAACATAAAAATTTGAATAATATAAAAATATACAGCATGAATAACATATGTACAGATTTATATGAAACCCGTAGAATTTGTTTGAGATTTCTCAAGATAATGTCAGTCATTAAGTCAGCCCCAAGGACAACGAGTCAGTTAGCAAAATGAGTATATAAGCCCAATTTACGGGTTCCTCGGCAAAGTCGGTACACTGAAGCCCCGGCTCAGGTATCAAGGTGTTTGGTCGCTTTCTTTCCAACGGAAATGTTCAAATTGCCTCTCATACTCTCAAGGCATTATCCACATTGCCGCAAGGATCGTCTGTCTCGACGAACCGAGTCAACGCAAATAGCGATGCCGTGTGACGAGTACTCACGGCGCTCTGAAATTTTTGCGCTCTCCCGGACGCGCAGCCGCGAGTGAAGAGCTGGCGGCCTGCGAAGCCTGTGCCCGGCACCACCTCGCAGACTGCCGCGACTCACGCGAGCCATTACCGTAACTCAGCGGCGCGTTTCCGAGGCGGTGAAAATCTCTGCTCGAGCGATACAAGGCCTTCCGCCGTGTTCGTATCGTGGCCGCGCGCAGATACAGCGTGCCCCCGCAGCGGTGGCCTCGGCGGTGGCGTACTCGCCCATTCATCCGCGCGTAAGCCCCGCGTCCGTATCGCGGAGGGCTTTTCTCGGTTGAGCTGGGCACGAGAATCGAGGGCCCGAGCCCGGCATCTTCGAGCATCTGGCGCACCAGCTCTACGCGGGCCTCTTGCAGTTTCACGTGTATTCGCGCGTACGCGCGCCCACGGCTGTCGATCGCGTGACCGGCGGCCGAGTCCTGCGCCGCGGATGTTCGCTCCGCGGCTCTCGGCGCATCCCGTGCCGAGCTTTGTCGCGACGCTGCGGCTGCCCTCGCCCGCGTGTCCCGCTCTTTGATTTCGCGGCATCCGCGCCCGAGTCGCACGCGCGCCTCCCCGGGATCGCCGGCTCTCGCCAAGGATGCACAAGGATGGCCCGCGTCGGTGGGACGAGGCGCTCGACGAGGCGAGCGCTCCCCCACCAGGAGCCCGTCCAAGCCAGGCGCCCGCTTCGCCGGAATATCTGGTGACGCACCGGCCACGGGCGCCACGCGAGATTCTGCAGCGCTGCCGCTGAGCTTTTCTGCGCGCTCATGCGTTCGCCGCGGCTGGCGCGTCCATCGAGGTATCCATGACCCGAGAGGCTCTCGAGCTCGCTCTCGAGCTTCGCGGAACTCGCCGCCGGCCACTCGGAATGGGCTGGTGAGCAGGTATGCCCATGCGGAGTGCGCAATCGGTGCCTCGCACGCGGTCCGCCCCTGCGCCCACCCCCGCGTCGCGACTCCTAGTCTGCGTAGCCGCAGACTCGTCGAGTGCTCTCGTGACGACGGCACTGCGCAAACATAAGACGCGAACCGAGCCTTCCGTCGTCGAAACGAGACTTCTTGCGCCTCCTCCCGGCTTTCTGATACCGGCACGCAGACAGCTGGGACTGCATGCGACGCTGTTGCGAGTGTGCCCCTGATTAATTCTGACGCGCGTATGGTGGCTCAGAGCTTGCCTGCAACTCGCCCGTTACCAATGTCGTGTCAAATCAGCTTGCTTGTGCGCCAGGATTCATCTATAAAGTTCAGACCGGCCACTCACCCACAAGTTCGTCAATCTGAATAATCAGTGACTTCAAATGATTGCTTTTTTATGTATTATACAATAACGTGTGTGCATCTACCGAATGTTCTCGCACAATGCGATGGTTGATTTACACACTGTGCTCATGCCTCGGCCCATACTCGCGTTTTGTGCACGGGGACAGTCAATTTTCCAAGCGAACCGAGAGAAGCAAGTAGAGAGTCCCCAAGTAGCTGGCTAAATCGGGGGTGCGAGAACCAGACATGATGACGACGACGAATGCCAAACTCTACCCTCGAGTGGCAATAGTTACATCTAAACTCGACCATCCAGGAGCTTAGACGAGAACGCGGCCATCCATGTATACATATTATTGGCTTGTATGTGTACGTACTCGAGTCTTGTCACTGAAAGCGACCCTCGAAGCGACCTCACCGATAGTTTTCCATGTCGCCGTGCCCATTCGAGAAACCTGAGATACACTTTGAGCATGGCAATGATTGATTAAGAAGGTGAAAGTAGTTTTTCCCGCCCTGCGCGCTATACGTCCATTTCGGGTAGCAGGCGAGGTAGCAGGGGAGTCCACCCGAAATCGTGAGCAAAGCGAAGGTGAAGAGTCCTCAATGTGCGAGCACAGAGCGGATATAATTTTTTCATCGAGAGAACCTTAAAATCGCGTTGAAACGCGCCAATTTTAGGTTATAGAGTGATCAAAAAAATTATGGTCCTTGGAAGGGCCGTGCGCCTTGCATTGGAGCATGTCAGGATGAAATTGAAAATTCGCTACCGTGATGAGCGACGCGAACTCAGACGCACTTGATTGGGGACCCTAAACTCATCAGCGCCATTGGATGATCCTCTTGTTGTGTATACTCACAATGACCGCGCAGGTACCTCAGCATGCCCTTAGCCACACCTCGACAGTGCGCGTGAATCTTGGCGTGTATTGTTAGTCGCAATGTGGATGTTGCCAAGTGCCTTGTGGATTGAGCGCCCGCACTGAGAAAAAAGTTTGGGTCGTACGGCGATGTGATTTGCCGCTCCAGCTAAACTGGTATTGCCGTCTCACCTTTAAAACATATTATAAGGGCCTGACAGCAATACTAGTTTTGTCGTCGTATTAAGCTACGAAAAGCATTCAATATTGCTATCAGATCGTAATAAACGGTGCCTGGCAGTTTGAATGATCCCTTTTCGAGAGGTTTTTGAGGCCTCTTCTCATATGTCGAGGCTATATTCTACCTTCATCGAGAGCCAGCGCAGGAGTTATATTGGTAGGGTTAAGTGCGCCCTCGGTTGCGCCTATACTAACAAATTTGTTACGATTTGGTTATTCTAATAAAACGCATTGCTGTGATAACGAAACCGTATGGTCTGACAGCAATACTTCGCACCAAAACGTCTGAATAGTCCCAGTAGCAAAATGCTTCTCTCAGTGTATTTAGCATCAAAGGGATGAAACGACAGGGTTCTCTGTTCAAAATTAGAAAAGAATTGCCATGATTTTTCATTGGCGGTAACCGAAGAGGGAAATTGATGCAATCATTTTTAGCTTGATTATTAGGCATGCCAGTTCGAAATTCAACAAGATTGATCGGGTTATGACAAAACCTTTGACGAAAGTGGCATTTCTCTTATTTTATTTACCGAGGCTGACTCTGAAAGCTCGCCCCAAGCTGTAAGAAATAGCGCGATTGACTTAAAAAACCAAGGAAGTATTGACATAGATTCTGAACAGGATCGCGCACACCGACGCGCTTGTTCGCGACATTTTCAAGAGCTGTCGAACCGGGCTAAGCCATGAACACGCTTCTCCTAACGCAGACGCGAGCGCAGACGTGGTCAATCAGTCCGCTGACCGTGACTGGATTTACGATGGGCCGTTGCTGCATCAGTAGTGAGTGTGAACAGTATAGGGACTGACTGCAGCTCAACCCAAGCGCCGTAAAGATTTTCCCTCCGTAAATCGCTCAATGCACCCTTGCGTCGCGAGCTACCCACCGAGTGTTGAATACGCAATATTGGGATGCTTGTGCGGGAGGCATAGCAGAAAGTTTGGATCGTAAATAGCCGACCCGCTCCCTTCAACCTGCTATAGAGCATCCGCAGTAAAGTTGCAAAAGAGTTTCTCCTGCGAAAAGGTTTCCTCGACAACAGCCATTAAGATTGGCACTCTCTCTGGCTAACCTTGGGGTGCGAAACGGGTAGGCTATTCTGATGAGGCCAAAACAGCTGTAAATAGCTGCCCGGCCGGTGGGCGCAGGATTCGGAATCTGCTCTCGGCGCGCGGTATCTGTTGCGTTGCTCGCAGCCACGTATAGCGCGGCATCTGACAATAAGCGCCGGGTTAAAAATCCGCGGGCAAAGATATACAAGCGAGCTGCGGCCTAACCACGCCGTGGTCTGTATAGAGAACGACTTTGTTTGCATCGCCACGACCACTGCAGCGCCGCATCCGCACCGAGAGAAAGCCTGCGCCACTTTGCGCTAATTCAAAATTTGGCCCCCTTAGTTTCCGCGCACCGCTGGTACTAGACCCTCACGTTTGCGGTACGTAAGATTCCAAGGGTTCATCCATCGTTTGTTGCACTCGGACAATGATATATGCGATGCGATACAAACTACACGCACACCTTCTCGCCACAGCGCCAAAACCTTGGTTTCCAGAGGCCTCGACATCCAAGAGCGATTTTATGCCACCCAACTTACGTTTTTCACGAGCCTGTGGCCTATGATTCATCCCCGCAGCTCGAGCTTACTGCTCAGCTCTTTGTCATGAACTAAAAAATAAATATTCTATTAACCAAAGATTTGAAGATCTTCTCCCTCACACACGTGCTCGGGCAAGTATAGAACTCTCGGCTCTCACGCAGTGACGAAGTCCATGACCTCTTTTCCCATCCCGTAGGAGGTCTCAAGTATAAAGTCTTC
This sequence comes from Eretmocerus eremicus, assembly GCA_030522705.1. Taxonomy (NCBI): domain Eukaryota; kingdom Metazoa; phylum Arthropoda; class Insecta; order Hymenoptera; family Aphelinidae; genus Eretmocerus; species Eretmocerus eremicus. Next base: position 641 of record JAPYYZ010006269.1, on the reverse strand, counting down.
CCATCAAGCGAAAGTTGGTACAAATCAAGGGAGCTTCGCTGATCTTTCGAGCCTCGTCTTTCAGTGAGCCCACTTGAAAGCCACCCGGGTAAGAATAGATATACTATTTCCATATATGATCACACTATAAACCGTATGATCATATAAGAACACCTATGACTTGAAACCAATGTTTCGTTGATTGTCGTGAGTAGTCGTGGGTTTTCATAGCGATGCTCATAGGTTGTCAGAGGTTCTCATGGGAAATTCCTCGTAGGTTACCACAGTGTGCCACATATTCACCGCAATATCCGTGGCCAGTATGGTGTTCTAAGAGAGTTTTCTATAACAGCCTTCGAACTCCCCATAAGGCATTGGTTCCATAACTCAAAAGTGTTTACGTATGATCATACGGTTTATAAACCCATGATGATACATGAACACAGTGGGCGATAGTGGGTCTATTCTTAGCTGGACAGTGACGATTGCGAGGACGGTTGCCTACCCTAGCCATGCGAGTCACTGAAGTCTCTCTCGAGGAAATCCGTATACATTCACTGATACACTTAACCCGCTGACTGCCGATGTCCACATATGTGGACAAGCACGTTTTCCAATTTTTCGTGATAACTTTTGTTATATGTGTCAAAAAAATCTGGAAA
>JAPYYZ010006267.1:0-14472 GCA_030522705.1 Eretmocerus eremicus | reverse complement strand
CACAATCTTATCATGGGGAAAAATATCTCTTATATCGCTCAAAGACGTAAAATGATGATACATTCATCCACTTTGAATGGTGCCCCGAGCAAGTGAAGACAAATGAGAGTAAAAAGCCAATCGAGAGATTCCTATTCGAAATTCTCAGCGAATTAAGTAAAGAAATTGGCATTTTCTTCCCCAGATCGGCCCGGCAAAGACTGGCTTTGAGCTTTGAGTTTGCTCAATCTTATTTGGGGGCATTAAGGGCGAAACAGTGCGGGGTCGAAAATTTGCAAATCTGTAAAGGCGCGTGGGCGTTGCGTGTGTCGAAAGAAAGGGGGGGGGGGGGCGCCTTCCAGGAGCCCGATTTTCTACATGGACCTACACTGTAAAAAGGTGGTTGAAAATTCAACCAGAAATGTCAACCACCTGGTTGGAAATTTGACCAGTGGTTGAGCAAAAAACTTCAACCAGTGGTTGAAAATTCAACCATCCAGTGGTTGAAGATTCAACTATCTGTTGAAAATTATCTTCAACGACTGGTTGAAGTTTTTGACCAAAATTTTTTCCAAAATACATACGAGCAATGTTGGTGTTTCTCTTTGTAACTTTGCAATGGCGCCTACTGAGCTGATAAAAAAATGACTCGGTATAGTAGACCGGGGCTACTTCCTTTAATCCATTTTGTAAAATAAGATTCAAGTAGATGTGGAGAAGAAAGTACAAACGATTAATTGTGAAATATCGTAGTGTACGAAAGAAACTTCGTCCCGAAATCCAGCTCTTTAGCCCATCATTCTCAATCTATGAAGCAGCGAGCAAATCTAGCAAATTCAGGTTTTCAATCTGGGCTAGGACACGTTAATTAATCTGAGAGAACTCCGCGAGCTCGACCGTCCTATCCCGTCTTTGTGATATTATTATCTCAAAATAACAAATACAAAATAAAATTCTGCAAATGAAATTCTGTAAATAACATTCTGAAAACTATGCGAACAATCAGATAAACAAGGCAAAGTTCAATGAAAGCGATTATAAATGGTCTATGATAGTGGATCTAACTTCACGGGTCGAATGAGTCAAGTGGCTTGGGTGGAAGCTGTGTGTTCAGAAAGTATATCGGAGAAAGATCTGAAAAAATTCACATAAATAGACCTTATTCTCCTCCACCCGAATCCGCGGTCTGTTAATCTCTTTCCATATTTTGTTTATTCTTAAAAAATTTTGCATATTAGCACAGTTCAAGAAGCGGTATCTCGACGCTGGGTTTTCCTCGCGCTCGGAGGAAACCCCAGCCAGGAAAAACCATCCCTTCGGGGCAAAAGAAATTTCCTCCACCTCATGGTTAAAACCTTTGGTTGATTAGTAATTTGCCAAAAAATTTTTCAATCTATGCTCATCAGAGCGAGGTAGTGAGTCTCAAGTACTTTTATTAGGCTCCTAATTGGAGATCAGAGGAGGAAGCTATATTATACTAGCTCCGCTCCAATTATAGCACGGGTTAACAAAATTTTGATCAATTACTCTTAACCGAATTGATATCGATAATATTTGAAGGTAGAGGAAATTTCTCTGGCCTTGAAGGAATTATTCGGGTTACCTTCGAGCGTGGGAGAAAAAATCCCAGCGTCGAGATATCGCTTCTCAAAGTATGCTTATGTTCAACAATTTATTGTAAAAAAAGAAAAGTGAAAGAAATTGACCAGACCGCGAATTTAGATGAAGGAAAATGAGATCTATCCATGCGAAGTTTTTGAGAATTTACTCTAATATTTTCTAGACACAGCTTCCACCCAGTCACCGAAGCATATGGAGAATAATCTAGTCCTCATAACCTAACCATAACAATAAACAGTTAAGCAGTGGTCAGCGTTGGTTAGCGTGTGTGTAGTGATATTTGTCTTGATACTGTTAATCAATTCTTCAAAATTCTTCAACGAGAATAGAAATATGTCTGATCTGTCGTGTATTCCAATCACTGCCTTGTCTTTGGAGACGAAAAATTTGCTTGGAACACATCTCAACCCTCTGAAAGTCCTACCATCAAGGAACGGTTCGCTAAGGTTAGCATCTGAAGAACTCGTCTTTGAAGTCTCTTTTATCCTGGTGAATTCATGATTCGCATTCATTCGTCATGTTCTTGTTTCAATTTTAGAGATTGGAGAGGGCTTGCTAAAATATGCTCTATTGAAAGTGAGTTCCTACCAGCATTGGTATCGGATGCTGACCCATTCAATAGAATCTTGAGTATTATTCAGCAGAGGTCTCAAAATTTTATGGTGAAGAATTTGATAGAAGCCCTGGAGGAGATTGACCGTTGGGACACCATTGATGATTCCCATCCATTTATAGTGGAAGATGCAGAAGCGTACCTTAAGAGGCCTAAGGGTCACGCTGTAGTGAATGATTTTACAGCCGAGAAAGAAGTTTTGACCCTTGGTAAATATTTCATGGGTAATGGCAAAAGAGTTTCACCCAATTCCAATTTCTATATCTATGCATTGCAGATGACAGAATCAGGATACAAGAAGGAAAAGAACTTCAGCATTATGATGCATTTGTTCTGCACGATGATGAGGACTCTGCTCTTGTAGATGAAATAGTTGAGAATTTGGAGGAGAAAAATAACATGAAAGTGAGTAATTTTTGGACACATAGATTCACATTTTTTTATGAATTTGAAATCAGAAGTAAAGAAACTCCAATGAATTCTGCCTTGCAGCTCTGTATAAAGAATCGGGATCTACTGGTTGGCATAAAAATTGAACACAAAGCAATAGCAGATTTGATATACAATCGTTGCAATAGGATAATAGTTATCATCAGCCCTAATCTTTTCAATGATCCAAACAATGGATATTTCATCAATTTTGCTCAAGCCACTGCAATAGGTAAGAATTCACACACACTACTAAAACTTCTTCAATGTAAAATTGTCAATGACAAAGGATCAGAAAATCACCTTCATGAGACAAACTCAAGATCTACACTGATTCATTAAACTTTATCTTGAGTGACGTTCAACTTTGGAAGTTCTCAACCAATGTACAGATTTATGGTCACTATATTTGATTGTTATGGTGTTGACAAATTGTGGAAATTTCTGTAATTTTTCACATACCCCTATAAATCATGGAAATATTTCATAAGCAAGCATCAATTCATTCGTGGCATCATGCTAGCACCAACAGTACAAAAAGATTCCCTGATGACTTCTGACGTATTATGAAAGAAATACTGCAGAAGTCTACATGTATCATTCTGGAGAGGGAAGTAGTGGAACAAGATTTACTGATCCTTTCAAAAGGAGCATTGATGTTCAATATACACAAAGAAGCTTCAGCCTGAACAAAGTGAAACTCTGCAAATTCAAGATCCTAAGATTTTCCACATGATTTTATCTGTTCATAATTAACCCTTAATGACCAAGGTGTTGAATTTGACACATCTAAAACTTATTCGCACTCATTTCTCATTCTAAAAAGTTTCATAAAAGCAACAGAATTACAATCTATAGCGCTCCCCTAAGATGGAGTAATATCCCTCTACTTTTAGCTCACCCAAAATGGTGCAAGATTTACAAAGTCATTTATATTTATAAATGCACGTTGGTAACTAAGCATTAATGCTCTCCCAAATTTGCTCAAGATGAACATGATTGAGGTTGATTTTATCATCAAATTGAGAGTTTGAGTTCTATAGTCAATACACAATATAAAATGAACTATTATTTTGATCGGCTTTGATAAAAACCTTTATATATCTTTTTTTCTACAGAGAAAAGGCAGGAGAGAAAAATTATACCCTGTATTTATGAACACTGTAATATCCCTCCAGAACTGGCATTCTTTTCGAAAATTGACTTTAAGAGACTCAAACGAGAGTACTTCTGGAACAGGCTTATTGCATCAGTTAGATCAGTGACAGACTCAGCAACTAGACAAGAATCTTCAAACCCTCCCACTAAAACTAGTACAATTAATGCTGTCCAAAATGGAGCAATCAGCAGTTTGGAGGATAGAAGTTCATCAGAACTATCAAGTCCTAAATACTCTAGTGTTGAATTTTGCAATCAATCAAAAAAAGCAGTCTGTCAATCTAGTACAGGAATCTCAAGAGATGATGGATCTCTAGCCAATCAATCATCAGAAGTACTGCCGAAACTTCCATCTATTGATGGGGTGTATTGTTTATCATCAGAAACAATGCCTAAACTTCCGTCTATTGATGGAGTGGATTCTTTACCTCCACAGACACAGACCAAACTTAAACCGAAATCAAATAAGAACAAATCACAGAAAAATTACCTCAAAAAAATTCAAAGTTTTTTAAAGAAATATTAGCGAATGTCCTTATCTACAACCGTTTGTTGAAGCGCATTTATTCTTTAAACGTCGAGTCTTATTTTCTTTTGTAAGCATTGAATTTTAATGTAAGCTATTGATTTCTAATGGAACTATTCAATCCTATTGAATGAGCAGCTCAAGAAGATTGACTCCTGTGATACTAGTGTAAGAAAACATGTCACAAATATTGTCTAAACTAGTGATTCGGATTTTTGTAAGTCTTAAAGCAATCGTGATTAAACCGCTGTTCTTTGAAGAAATTTTTGAAATTCTCACCTTCATAAGTGCGTTTGAAGCGTGGTGCTAATCCATTTGACTTATTCCCTCGTATAACTTCTTTACTATTTGAAGTAATTGGATTACTGGAGTTGTTGTGCCTAATATCAATTTGGTTTCGATTCAAATCTGCGTTTGTCAGCTGATGTGAATCACGTAACAATGCCGAAGAATTGCGATATTCAAGATTACGAGGAGTGAGTTTTTGGCCAGACTGTCTGAAGTTGATGCATTCTGGATTTCTCTGGCGCGGTGGCGACTGACGTTTTCCTTGCCACGACTTTGAGTGAGAGATGTTTTTTGGATGACTCATACTTTCATCATTAGTTACTGGACCTTGAAATTTAATGTTTCCTGAATTTGTTTATGCATGTTATTTGTTTCAAAGATTGCAAGGTTCATTATAGATCCCTTCCAAACGTCAATTTCAATCTTGAAGCTATCAACCCTCTTATTACTTCGTATTTTTTTACCTCAAACTTCTCAAATATAGAGGAAAATTAGAATGCAATTCGAGTACAATTACAAATGTCACATCCTAAATTATTTTCTCTGCAATCTTGATTTTCAGATAGATTGTAGAGCATATTAACCATCAAGATGAGTTAAATTAGTATTATTACACTTGAAAAAAATATTGTTGAGTAAATTGTGTGAAAAGCGTTAATTAACCGACCCGCAACACTTTTTGCCCATACGCGTAAATAATACACTTCAAATGATCGTCATGAATTATACTTAAATGACTAAACTACAATCGCAAAATCGTGGTGTATACATGCAGGCAAGATTGAAAAATTATTGCGTTGTAGCAGAGTCTACAATAGTGCGCGGATATGCACAAAATCAGAAGGAGCCATTCTAGACTGGAACTTTGAAATCATGACTGGATTGGAAATATTTTGATCCAAATATTGGTCAAATAACATCTGCAATATGTTTGCTAAATAATACCTGGGCAAGATTCATCTTTCAGATCTGATTCAGACTTTTCCACTACTCCATTACTCTTTATCTCTGCACCAATTGGATATAGTGTTATAGAAGGATAAGAAGGACCTGAAATAAATACGTCATGAAATGACTGTAAAATCATTTCAAGAAATTCAAATTACCCGAACCTTGAGTGGCTAAATCAGTGCTCTCGAAATGCTGATGATTCTCATCGAGTGGTTGACTCATTAAATTCTCACAATTGTTATTGACTTCTTTCACTGGTTCAAGTTCAAGATTCTTACTGTTTACTCGCAGAATATCATCTGGCTCCTTGTGAATTTTCTTCTCTACCATTTCCACAGATGAGATGTGAGTATTTTCCAGAATAGCTTCAATATTATCTAATGGTGCCTGAGATTTTAAAATCTTTCATCAACCATGGAATACTATGAATGGAATTATTGTGAATTCTTACATACATTGGTGCTATATTCTTGGTATGATGTATAACTTTCTCCTTGCAACTTTATAGAACGATTGTCCAAGCTAAATGAGAAAATTTATCCAAGATTATTTTTACAATATATTGAACTAAGCTTTAGAATCAGCAATTTTCCATTACATTGTTTCTGTTTTCCATTCAGATTTGCTCACGACATTTTTTGTGATAGTCTTTGTAGTGTTCATTTGATTTTTATCAAGAATGTCGTTTGTCACGTGAAATTTCATTTTATGACTGATTGTATTTCCTGGTCTTCTCCATCTTACATCTGAGATACAAATCATGAATTGCATTTAGTAGTGAGGAAAAAGAATCGTACAGCATATATTCTTATAAAAAACATGTGAAACTCACTCTGGGTCATTGGATTTCTTCTAGTAGCAGGAACTACCCAATTATTGTGCCTGACCTTCCTTTGTGGGAAAGGTTTCAAAGACTCATAAGGAACACTTATTTTTTGCCCTAACTCCACTACAAAAACTAGAACTGGTCCTTCATTTTTACTCATTTCTTGGATGTGTCCTGTATAGAAAATTGGTTTTCCATTTTTCGATTTCATTAGAGCTTTTCCATATGTCTCTTGATCCACCATGAAATTGTTATTGATTTTGTCATTGTCTAGGTAATCAATTTGCACCAAACATTGGGATCCAGGTTGCAGTTGATTGGGATTGAATTTGGTGTAACCACAATTCCTCACATCTAAAGAATTGTAAATTTGATTTTTTGACCATAAATTTATGTGACTCATGAGTACAAACCTCTTCTGATCTCATGCCATATGTCAAAATCGACATTTCGGTAAATATTAGGATCCAATGCTTTGGCAACTCTATAAGGGAAAGAAGTAATTCCTCTAGACAAAAGCTGTAGTTCTTCACATTCTTCAATATTTTCATCCAGTTTACTCATTAGTTCTTCAGTTAATTGACTATAAATCAAATGAAGAATTCAATTTCACCACGCATAGTATTAGAAAGACGTATTAAATTACTGACTTCCTCATCTCCAAGTTTCCTTTCAAGAAGAATTTGTCATGTCTCAAGTGAGTATTACGCTCATGCAGCATCTTATGGACAATGGCATCAATATTGTTCATTTTGAAAACATTTTTGTACAATGTTTGATACACAAGGGCTAAAAAATGAGAGACATCTGATAAGATACATGCATGCTTGTAAATATTAACAAAATACTGCCAAACCATTGAATCAAACAAAAATAATTCAATTTTCATGAACTATCACATCAACTTACATTGACAGAATCCTGCATTAGCAGTATATTCTCTGGTCATTACTGTCTCATACTGCTTCGGAGGTGTGAAACAAAGTAGAAGATTTTCCTTGTGGCCATGATCTACCACTGTTTCTTTCGTAAATTTCTGACCATGGAATATGACAATATTTCTCTTGTACAATGAAGACATAGCTAAAATTTCGTTCATTCCTCCCCACTCAGTGAAACATTCCATTTGATTTAAATAAGAGTCATAAGGTATTGAAATTTTCTGCAGAAAAGAGAGCCTAATTGAAGAATGAAATATATTTACACTCCCTCAGGTATGAACCATTTAATTTTACCTCTTCAAATAAGTGTTTATTCTTTCTCATGAATTCCACACACTCCTTTCTCACTTTTATATGACTCCGTTGACTATGATAAACTTGCTCACTGACAGCTCGAAATAAGCAAGTAGGGTCTTTTGGTTCATGTTTCCTGTAGTATCCAACATTTTGAAGCCACTCGTCGACTGGTTCTACAGCTCGTTTTGGTGGCCTTCTTGGATGATGATCCATGAATCTTGAAAAATAGGGAATAATTCTAGTCAAATCCATGAGCGCAAAGAATTTTTCAAAGCTTGTTTACTCAGACAGTCTGAATTTTGCCGAAAAATTTGAAAAGTAGCATAGTCTCACGAATGAATACTGACGATTCTTATTCCTTACTTACATAAGTTTACAAACGAAATACAATCATAAGATGATATCAACAAAATAGTTAAAACTACTGGAGGCTGTAGCTGTAGGTACCTGTTGAACATTTCGTCGTTTGCTAGCTCCGAAACCTCAACTCGATATAATCATCAAAATGGTCAGAGGCACGGAGTTTCCGGGAGTAAGTTGAAAAACCGATAAAATTCTATAAAGCACGAGAAAGCTCAAACACTTTGCCTCAGATATTCCAAGATGTATAACGGCTCGACCGCGACCGCTGTCCATATATGTGTCGGTCTGAAATCTCCTTGGAAATCTCAGCGGCGGCAAAGGAAGCGTCGCGGTCGTGTCGCAAGAAGCTCACAATTCTCACAAACGGTCGACTTCCTTGGAATTCGCAGGTTTGATAAAGAATGGAATATGCACTCTGAAAGTGCAGCTCTGCTTTGAATTCGTTGTTCCACAATAACTCAGGTAAGTGCCTCTCTATCTCGATGCGAAATAGGTAGGGGCTGACGAATCAATTTACACTCTAACGGCTATTAGCTTTAAAATCCCGAGTAAAATCCACATGAAATTCACTGTTGGTAAAAGAAGGCGACCATGCAAGGCATCGGAACACGCGTCCGTCCCGTGTGTGCCAAAGGCGACTACCCAGCTTGTGTTCGACTGATTGGCTCCCGGCTGGCATCAAGTGCCAATGTAAACAAAACAGTCGAGTGGAATGGATGAGCATGCATATAGCATTTCTCCAGGGTCAAAAGGATTAACTATATGTATGTACATATTAGAGTCTATTCACGCTTTGCGATAATCGGAATCACAACAAAAGATCGAGAAAGTTCGATCGTCACATGGGCTTGTAGGTACAAACGAATTGGTTGTTGGTACTCTAATTTTCGATACTGTTATCCGTGATTTTGAACCACGAAGTCGAACAGTTCGAAACTGGGATCAATCGTTTGTGTCAGAACGTCAGTCCTATACCTGATGTCGAACAACGTCCAATCCAATAAACTGATGAACCCAGGAACGGCTCGGTTGGGGAAATTCCTTCGCCCTAACACAAACGTACGATGTATTCCTAAATATGAGGACAGAGGAATTTCCGAGTGAATTTCTCTGAAGTATGGTGGCTAGATTCAGCAGCTTTTCGAACGACTGGTAAGACGAATCTCGGAAAATCTATAGTACTTATTTGAATCTGGGAAGATCAGGAGCCGTCCAAATCTCGGTCCAAATCTTTCAATCGCGATACATCGATCTGAGCCCGCTCGTACAATTTTTTTTCAATTTCGTCAATCTCAAAACTAGATCAATATGATACACACGTGCCTTTGATGCAGCAACGATAGACTTTACAAATAACGATGGAGTTGACTCCATCAAGATCTTGATTGCAAAATTATTCTCTGAATTTTTCTAGCTTTTTTCCAACGTCGACTAAGTAATCGCCAAAATGTATCACGAAATCTGAAGCTGTTGATGTATCCAGCAATTGATAGAGATCCTACAGTTTGTACTATTTTTTGTAGTTACGGTGCAGTGTTTGGTATTGATAGCAATGAAACGCGCGGGGCCATTGCTCGGCTTGAATAATTGTAATCCATTTTTCTTACAAATAAAATTTTATTTCATCATAATAATTTGATAGAATTGCATTATACACGAATATAAAAAAGTACATTAGCCCGCGGTATACAAAATATTACTTTTAAACAAATATTTTTGCTGCTGCATCTTCAATCATCATTGCGTTGCATGCTCATAAAGCGTAAAATTGGTACTAAACAACACAAATTTGTCCGCAACCATGAATAATAAAATTCTGCTTTATTAAAGCTGAAGTATTTTTCTGTAAATATCCAGTCACAGAGAATTTTGAGACAATACTCAGATTTTTGTTTTATCTATAAAAGTACAAAGAGGGGGTACTTCCCCATTTCTCTTCTATCTCGCGTCAAAGTACAAAATATTTGTTAGTGGATGAATAATGAACGAATACTCAGTTCTATACGCCTTTGGAACAATCACTAGAGACACGAATCAAGCGGCGTTCATCACTTTATCAAAGTCGAAGACATCATCGACATGATTTTCATTTAATGTTTTTTTTTTCGTGTTAGAGCATATACAATATGCAAACGAAAGCACATAAATATGATTGAAGAGATTACATTTCTACTATTTTTCTGAGACTGACATTGTCGTACTTCGTAGGATAATATAAAATATCGATGCACAGATTGTAAGGTCTTTGCAGATCGTTGCATCGTGACTTGTATCTGCTCTGTACCATTCCATGGCTTCTTAAGCAGCAGTTTTCTCCGCGGCGATAGCTGGAACAGAAAGAAATTGTAATTCATCTAACTGTAGAAAAATCGCATCAAATCATGGAAACCCTCAGTGTCGAAAATGTTCGAAATTATTTTGATCGTCCAAAAAATTTAGAATTTTGAGATTCTTGTTAGCCGATTGGGGGTCATAACTTTTCTCCCGCGTGGACATAACTCCCCGATCCAAATCTCCCCGATAGTCATAACTCCCCAACCCAAATCTCCCCGATAGTTATAACTCCCCAGCCGGAATGTTAGCCAAAAACATCAACTTATTCTTCCCGGTATTTCCCGGCATTCATCGTGTTCAATTGCAAACAAGTATCCCATCTTCTGATTTATTAAAATACTTCGTTGCATCAGATCTCAAACTTCCACTGCTTATTCTTTCTCACCTTCTTTGGTAGGCAGAGGATTTTTCTCCAGCGTTTCAGCATGCCTCAGTTTGCCGGTATCAAAGTTCTCAATTCCGGAAATGAGCTGCTGCTTTCCTTTTTCTTGTTGGATAGCTTGAGGGAAATAAGACGGAGGTTAATTGCAATATTGAAAGCTTAGATGGGAAATTTTGATCTACTTGTTATCATTCGTTAACTACAGGTTTTTCCATCTTCCTCTCTTTGGGTCATGCATATATAAACAGGAATCATATGATTCTTCGACTCACCATCTTTGTCCGGGAGAGGATTTTTTTCGTGCGTTTCTGTGTGCTTCAGTTTTGATGGGTCGAAATGTTCAATACCGGCAATCAAAGTTTGTTGAGTTTTTTCTGCGGCAACATCTGAAAACACAAATATCAATTAAATATCGACATTTTTGCCCTATTGCTTTGGGACTTCTGCATCTAAAATGTGAACGTTTTTGGGGACTTTTTTGTGAAATTTATTCGATAGTTGGTGGTGAAGAATATGAATTATCAGAAGTACACAAGCATATTATTTGAACAATCATGTGAAAACTAGTTTGTGTAATTGCGTAAAAACGAATCAGCTCTCACCTTCTGCGGAAGGCAGAACATTTTTTTCTTCGGTCGCAGCTTTCTTCATACAACCGTGGTCGAATCCCTCCAGCTCACTCTTCAGGTCGACAGCGACCTTAGGTAGGCTTTTGAGGGACGGACTGACTGGATCCGACATGGTGAAGGAGTTCCTCTCGTGATCTGTAAAATAATTGTGAAAACTGAGAAAAGATAAAAGTGCTACACAAATGAATTGAAGTCGATCCTCGTAATTACTGATCAACTACGCAATGTGAAGGACTCATCATTAAATTGAAAAAAATGGTGGCATGTAGGGAATCCTAAGTGTCTGAAGCGGGGAAATGTACAAACGACCTCACGATTTCATTTTTCATTGCAATATTTGGCAAAATGATAGAAAAAACAAAAAAATCCATGACATAAATCGGTAAAATAAAATTCCAAATTATATAATCGTCGACGAAATATTCACTAAATAATATAGTGGTGGGGTCTTCAGGAGTCGATTCTGGTGGAGTTATAAAAAGAAAGGTACGCTCTGAAGAAAGGATATGATCAGTGATTGCATAGCATTACAACTCAAATCATGGTCTAAACCATCCATTCAAGTTTAATGCGTCGTAATTGATGACGAATTTCGAACAAAACCCAACTAGATCTTATCATACAATAATTATATGCATATCATTATTCAATTAAACCATTTCCCCCGTAATCGAGAAGTGTTGATAATTATTGTCATGATATTCGACGGGTACACATTGATTTTGTTCCTTTTGCATTACCCGAGGCATTAGCCAATCTCGAGCCAATGATATCTCGATACTTTGTGTAAACAGTTTGTTTAAAATTGTAAAAGGTCAACAGCTGGTATTTTACATGAAGGTTATTGAGTTTATACTCCGACAATAATCTTAGGAACTGACCAAACTGACACACATACGAAATCTGATCTTGACTTTCATTCGTGCGAAACGAGAATGACACACGCTTAATTGACGTGTGATCGGTCTATGATCTCCAACGTACGTTTGTAATTGATTTATGGATAATGAATGTTTTTCTTTGGAATGCTGTTGACTCATACATATAAGTTTACCGCGAAGGAGAAAATGTTACGCTCAAACGATTCTGAAAGAGAGTCAGTATTCATATGAAGGGGGAATGAATGTACCATGTTCTCTGCGTTTCGGACGAGAATACGATAAGAATTCATTATAACGATTCAACGAGATCTACAAGAAAGAGCACGGCGAAAATATGATCTTGAAGTAGCAAATGAATCCCGTTCTAGCTGGTGATGTTCCAGTCACAATAAAAGCTTCTGAAAACACGCAACTCTGTCTGATGCACATCTTTAATTAGGGTAGTCGGAAGAAGCTCTTTCTCACACATACAGTTGTAACGAGCGAATCAGACTTGGGCCAAACTTATCACACTCTGTTTGAAATTAATTAGCGGGTCACGCTCTGATTTGTAGAAAAAAAAACGGAAGATTCAACTCGGAGGCGAGAACTCGTTCAATTTTGATATTCGTTCTTTGGATTCTTCTTGCCGCGATGATCAAAAACAATAAAAATAAAAAAATGATGTCCTCCACATATGCTCTGTATTGAAATTTTCAAAGACGAAAAACCTACTCTTCCAGCAAGTAAGGAGTGCTAAAATTATCCAATCCACTCCTTTGGTATTGAGTTTTTTTACTCGGAAGTGCAAGAATAGAAGTGAAAATCGAGATTTGGGAAAATGACGGAGAATTCGTAACTACCGATTGTTACATTCAAATTAGTTCCATTAAAATATGACGAAACGCACTAATGTAACCTAACTGATTGTCAGTGTGGCGATACACTTCATTATATTTCCTTGCAGATATGAAAGATATATCGAGCTCGATGTTCATTGTTGCATATATCTAAACAAGATTACGTGGCAAAAAATAAAATAACTTCGGAATTACTCATCCGTCCACTTAAGCTTTCCAAAATATTTATAAATCGCTAGTCATACTTTGAAGATATGACAAAAAAAGTCAAGTCGTCCTGAACAGCCTGATGTATACTATCTGTACTCATGTTACTGCTAAGACTATTTTCTTTGCCATCAAATGACACACAGCGAGAGTGTTGATGAACAAGGTTTGAAGACGATTAATTGAACATACTAAAATTTTGGACCACATTGTCTGTGATACTACCGCTATTTATTCTGATGGCGAGGACTCCTTCGATTGTAAAAATATTTCAGAATTCCAAAATAGCGAGGCGGAAATATTTTCAATCGAACCAATATTTGAAGCTTTGAGCTTCCATGCAATTGGTGATTTCTTGTTAGAAAATTCCTAAGCCAGATAGACGAAGAAATCAACTCCCGAGCATTCTGAGTTTGTACTGTCGTCAAATAAGTAGAGACAAATAAATGAAGGGTAAGATATTCGTTCCTTTAACGAAGACAGAAGTCGGAAACAAAAATGAGCGAGTAAAAGTATCCTGATGCACGTCGTGAGTCCCGTTAGACCTTCGTCCTTAGCAACAAGAGTATAACAGATTCAAACCCGCCGCACGTGGCCGTATTACTCGCCTCTCATGCACAAAGAGTTTTTCAAAGGCCAGTGCATGACCGTGAAAATTTTCTATTGTTTCCGGGTTTCATTCCAATTAGGAGCATTTTCAAAACCGAATAACTATTCGAAAGAGATCTGTCATGAAGATGGAGTTCATCATTAATAAAATTTGCAAATACCATACAGATTGTACAAGAGTATTTTTTTTAAAGCAGGACAACTGAAAATTCTAGGAAAATTGAAAAATGCCTCCATCGGCCCATGATTTCAAATATCATATGGAATGACTCTATTGCTCCTCAAGCCCAAGTATTAATTTTTGTTGAAGGTAATCAAAGTCACTCTTCTATTGGAAGAGAACTGGAGACTTTGTCGCCTGATCAAAAATTGCACCAAGAGAGTTTCCTCTCCAGGCGTGCAATGCGTTCAACAGTGTTTTTTCAACAAAGACTAATACATGGGCCTAAAGAGCAATGGGGTCATTTTATATGATGTCAAGGAAAATTAGTCATCGATGTTGAATAATCTATTCTCACTAGGTATAAATATATCATTGATAGGATTACTCATACCGGCATACTTTCGAGATTGATCTACAATATCCAAGCTATTAAAAAA
>JAPYYZ010006266.1:0-12140 GCA_030522705.1 Eretmocerus eremicus | reverse complement strand
GATTCTCCGGCCACGGACGGATGTCACGTGGGAGAGTTGCGATGCGCTCTCGCGCGCACCTCTCCCCCGTGCCATGACGTTGCAGCCGCGACGACTACGTGAGCCGCGGAACCCTTGCAGGCGGTTCGTCGGTCGTCACGGATGCACCGTCAGCGTTTCTGACGGAGCTTCGCTCGTCCCCACTGCGATTTCGGCCGAGCCGTGAGCCGTCGTCGTCGACGACGACTCGCGTCGCAGACAGACCGCTCTGACCAATCTTTTAGTTAACATCACTCTCTCTCGACTCTCTAATTCTCTCATTAAAGTCACTTTCCATTCATAACTCGTGTTCTTTCTGAAAATCAGAGACCCCCTGTCCACGTGACAAACCCATAATAGGTTACTTACTTCGTGAAATCGCTATCAACGTCGGGAGTGCATATTGGGTCCGACGGACCCCAAGCCTTATTCAGTGCTCTGCTAGAACTATCAACGGAGTATGGGTCGTGGAGGCCCACCTATAAGTATCCTCAATGCTATACTCGATAGCTGTCTGGATTGTCCAAATCCGAGATCCTCCGGGAAAATGGGGTCACATCTTTGAGAAATTTACTCGGAAAAAGTTTGCTTCTCCATCTTGGAATCATGTGAAGTGGGGATCTGACTCCATAATTGTGATCAGTGGAAACCCCCCGAGCAGGGATTCTTGATCTGAAATACGTAGTTTCCCGATATTTTTGGTCTGCCATCTTGAATTCGCCATCTTAGATTCACGAAAACCGAAAATCTGACTCCATATTTGAGGACGTCCACGCCAAATTTGGATGTTAGATATATTGAAACATGATTTTAGCAATTTTTATTGGGCCGAAAAAATTTTTTTTGCCTCGGCTAGGCGTAAATAATTGATTTTACTGAAAAACCCCAAAATCAAACTTTGCGTTAGTATTTTGCTTATAACTTTTCTCCTTGTCTACCGATTTCTATTTTTCGAAAAGCACCTAAAAGGTAATCAAAAAACCTGTCATTTACGTAGTTTTATAAAGTTTTTTGAGCCCCCCACATGGTCTCAGAGTCCAAAATACATGGAAATAATGTTTTGCAAAATAACTTTTTTAACCACCCTTCAAAAAATTGAAAAAAAATTTTTTTCAATTCGTCAGTTGGTAATCTAACCACAAAAAAATTTTCAACCATTCCTTAGGGGTTCGGAGCTCGTGGCATGCGTTTTAGTACGATTTCAAAGTTGAAAAATGGCTAAAACGCATTTTTCTCCCTTAAATCTTCCTAAAACAGACATATAACCTACTCTAATGTGTTTGTTGAGTCATTCTACATCAAAATCATGTCTTTTCAAAATTTTTTCGAGCTGAAAAAGCGTTAAATACGCGATTAGATTTTTTACAAGTACTTTTTGATTCAGAAAATGAGTTGTCTATTGCGCATGCGCGTACTCATAGAGTTCCAAGAATAATTTTATTTGATAGCCGAAACAGTTACCTTTGGAATGAACCAAACTGAAGTTGATTTGATGCAGTAGAACCGGAGATACAGCCGTTTCAGAATTTGAGGAAATCCAAGGTACCAAAACCGTGAGCCGTGGCCGGGCTCGACGACCCTTCCAAGCTTCAAATGCGTGTATCTCCGGTTCTACTCAATCAATTCGCACCGCGAAAGAGGCATTTTGAAGATAATTGCACCAGCTATCGATTGAAACCAGTTTTGAAACTGAAAACTCACGCGCATGCGCAGAAAAATTCATTTATAACGAATTATGACTATTGACAACTGTCATTTCATTTGTAGGACGTGACCATCTTGCGCATGTGCGTGAGCTTTTATTATCAAAACTGGTCTCAATTGATAACTGGTGCAATTATCTTCAAAATGCCTCGTTGGGGTGCGAATTGATTGAGTAGAACCGGAGATACACGCGTTTGAAGCTTGGAAGGGTCGTCGAGCCCGCCCACGGCTCACGGTTTTGGTACCTTGGATTTTCTCAAATTCTGAAACGGCTGTATCTCCGGTTCTACTGCATCAAATCAACTTCAGTTTGGCTCATTTCAGAGGTAACTGTTTCGGCTATCAAATAAGATTATTCTTGGAGCTCTTTAAGTACGCGCATGCGCAGTAGACAACTCATTTTCTGAATCAAAAAGTACTTTTAAAAAATCTAATCGCGTATTTAACGCTTTTTTCAGCTCGAAAAAATTTTAAAAAACATGTTTTCGTTGTAGAATGACTCAACAAACACATTAAAGTAGGTTATATGTCTGTTTTGGGAAGATTTAAGGGAGAGAAACGCGTTTTAGTCATTTTTTTGACTTTGAAATCGTACTAAAACGCATGCCACGAGCTCCAAACCCCCAAGAAATGGCTGAAACATCATTTTCATGTATTCTGGACTCTGAGACCATGTGGGAGGCTCAAAGAACTTCATAAAACTACGTAAATGATAGGTTTTTTGATTACCTTTTAGATGCTTTTCGAAAAATTGAAATCAGTAGACAAGAATACTAACGCAAAGTTTGATTTTTGGGTTTTTCAGTAAAATCAATTATTTACGCCTAGCCGAGGCAAAAAAATTTTTTTCGGCCCAATAAAAATTGCTTAAATCATGTTTCAATATATCTAACCGATTAAAAAACTTTGCGAGGCGAAAAAAAAAGTCGTGCAGAAACCATCCAAATTTGGCGTCGACGTCCTCATTTGCGGTCAGCGGCCCCAACATTCCCGAGTCCAGATTTTTGGAGTGGAATACGCAGTTTCCGGATATTATTGGTCTGCCATCTTGAATTCGCCATGTTAGATTCATAAAAACCGAAAATTCAGCTCCATATTTGTGGTCAGCGGTCCCAAAAACTCCCGAGTACAGATTTTTGGAGTGAAATACGCAATTTTCGGAACTTTTTGGGCCTTCATCTTAAATTTGCCATCTTATATTCATGGGAAGAGAAATCTGACTTCATGTACGTATCAACGACCCCGAAAACCCGTGAGTGGAGATTTTTGAACAGGAATACGCCGTTTTAGAAGGAATTTTGTTTCCTCATCTCGAATTCGCCATCTGCGATTCGTGAAAAGTGGAAATCTGACTCCATAATTATAATCAGCGACCGCGAAAACCCTCGAGGTAGAGATTTTTGAACTGAAATATGCAGTATTCGGGTAATTCCGGTCCGCCATCTTGGATTCGCCGTCTTGGAGTCATGAAAAACCAAAACCTGACCTCATATTCGTTTTCAACGACCCCGAAAACCACCGAGTGGTGATCCTCGGAGTGGAATACGCAGTTTTGGAAAAGGGTATAGCCGGGTATGATGGTGAAAATTGCCCACGAGCCGATCAGGATAAAGAAAATCCCATTCGATAGGGTATGTTGAGGGGATGTGTCCCAACAAATTTCAGCCCTTAAGGTTGAAGGAGGTTGAAACTACCCCGAATTATGACTTTTTCACTAAAAATATCATAGCTCCGAGTCAAATGAACCGATTCGGACGTTCTGAGAAAGGAAAATCTTGTCTTTCAAAAACGCGTCTGACGAAATTTTTTTCAGAATTCTTAACGCCAAATTTGAATTATGGGAGCAATTTTCAAATTTCAAAATTTGATAAAGAAGGGAAAATACACTTCCTCTAGGGAAAATATATTGTGTTTATCCTGTCAGAATCCACTAAAGAATGATTTTTTGGAATTTTTGAGGTATGTCAATCCGGTCAAAAACGAAAAGAACTGAATTTTTTACGATTTTTCAAAGTTTTCAGCCATTTACTGCGCATGCGCGTGATTTGAGGACTTTGAATAGTCGAAATATCAATAGCCAATGCAATTTCCTTGAAAATAACCTGTTATAAAAGTCGATTTGGTCAAATGCAGCCAGAGTTGCGGCCATTTAAAGATTAGATAATCGAAAAAATTCTCTCTCCAGTCCACAATCCATCATTTCCACTAACAGGAATGCGGATCCACACCTGAATAGACCTAAATAGTCTAAAGTCCATCCTCTTGACAGCTACCGAACAGAGATATTTCTTGAAACTTGAAAATGTTGCAACATGGAAACAACAAGAGAGATCAGATTCCTCTCGTCTTCACAATTTTCAGTCGTTCACTGCCCAAAATTTCCTCCAAGATGACCCATTAAAGACGTCGATTGTATAAACAAGTGTCGGAGATGGATCAGGATTAGATAGATTAGAAACGATTCCGTCGGTTTGAAGGTGAGTCAGTTTAATAACATCCACTTAGATCCTGATACTAAAATATTATACAATGTACAAACTAGCTGCTAATTCTTCAGAACCAATGTCTTTCGTCTTTCCAACGACATATTTCATCTTCTTAGAACATTCCACATCTCCTCTCTCGAGAATTTGCAAAAGTCGACATTGTAAGCCTGCAAGAATACATCAAAAGAGAGAAGACTGTATCACAAAGTGAACTCTTTTATCCCGCCATGTGGTGAACCTCGATTAGGGAGAGTATTTCAAGGATTTAAGCTAGTGTAGGCACGATCCTCATTGAAACAATCTCAACCCTGCTGAAAATAGTTCCGTGGGATCCCATAGTACTTTGCGGGACCAGACTTGGCAGAATTCATGGGACATCGTGGGCCGCGCCGGGACAGGGACCTCGGGTGCCGTAGGACCTCATGGGACCTCATGGGACGTCGGGGAAAGCCCATGGGACCTCGTGAGACGCCCATGGAACCTTGTGATACGGGGCTCTAGATACCATGGGACCTCTTGAGATGGAGTCCCATATCACGGGGTCCCACGAGGTCC
This sequence comes from Eretmocerus eremicus, assembly GCA_030522705.1. Taxonomy (NCBI): domain Eukaryota; kingdom Metazoa; phylum Arthropoda; class Insecta; order Hymenoptera; family Aphelinidae; genus Eretmocerus; species Eretmocerus eremicus. Next base: position 7,377 of record JAPYYZ010006266.1, on the reverse strand, counting down.
CATTGAGGTCCCACGATGTCCCATGGTGGTCTCATGGGCGTCCCACGGGGTCCCATGGTACCTAGAGCCCCGTATCACGAGGTCCCACGAAGACCCATGAGGGTCTCACGGGGTTCCCACTGGGATCCCACTGAATCATTCTCAGCAGGGACTCCTCCGATTGAGATCAATACCAGAAGTGTGGCTATTGAGTTATGGAATGGAGATTAACCTCAAAAGGAATAATCAAGCCACTCAATCGAACCTGCAGTGGCTATTGGGAGACAGCCAAGGAGCAAATATTGTAGCGCGTGATGTCAGAGCACTTCGGAATAGTCGATCAGCAAGTAGATTATAAGTAAACAAACAGTCGATTAATGAGGAGATTAATATTCTCACCTTGAAAGGGGATATTTGACTTCTCAGACTTTCAGATATGAGTCTTCACATAGACTAGTAGAGAAATCTTGTCCATTGACAGGGACGATCTCGATTTCTCTAAGGATCGTGAGAGAAATAAAAACTCAGCTCGTCAAAGATCTATTTTTCGTTATCAGTTCAAATAGATGACTCCTTACTTGAGTTGTGATCCTGCAAAAAAATGATAAAAAATGCTCACATTCCGAACTTTTTTATTCTGATATAATAATGTTGTATGAGCTCTCAAACGGATAAATAGTTCCAAACCGGACAGAGAAAGAAGTACTGATCCAACAATTGGTTGGTTTCTTTGCATTATTGTAGCTCGAGTGGCATCAATATTCATCCGAAACTGTTGAATGATTGTATTCGTAATCACATTTTGTGAGACTACTTGCAAATGAATCTTGAATATCTCCATGAGAAGTTATCAGGCATCCATACACATTACCTCATTCATAGTGATTTTTCCTCTTAGCAAATATCAATTAATTTCTCCACATTCATCTTGATATATCACTTGGGTGCACAATGACTAAATGGTCTACATTCATTTTGGAGAGTGAGACTATTGAATGTTGGAAATCCAGATGATTTTTTATGTAGATACAAGATACATTCAAAAGTATTCCAATGATCCCCAGCTCCCAGAACTTGTTGCAACTGCAAGTGCCCTGACTACACAGCATGTATGACAATTGCAGTTGCATTTGTTTGAATCTGCCGTATCCCATCCAATTATGCATAGGTACCATACATTCAATAAACCACAGTCGCAGTAATCATACATGCTGTGTGGATAAAGCCTTGTTGTCGTGCCAAGTCTGCGAGCTGAGGAACCTTTCGCATACATTTAAATGCACACTGTTATTCATCTGTATGAGAATAATCATACATTCATACACCTTACAATATCTATAGTATTATTGTTTCACATCTGTTCGTACTCTTGGCGTACATCATCACTCCTATCACATTAACGTTCATGAAAGAAATGAGTTACTCTAGGATGATATGTCACTTGGGTGCAGGTAATCTACTTAAACCATCATTCAAGTCTTTCACATCATATTTCGAGGCAGAGGCTATTGGATGTTAGAAATCCAGATAATGTAAATATACGAGATGAGTTCAAGGGTGTTCTAATGAACTTCCAGCTCACGAAACTTGATATGACTGAAAGGTTGTGACGACTGAGCATATTCTATCGTCGATCCCAGCTGCATTAGAGTTACCGTATCCCTTTCAGTTCTGCATGACCTACTATACATTCAATGGACTGTAGCTGCATCAGTCATATATGCTGTGTAGTTAGATGAGTCAAATTTTGTGAGCCGGCTAACCATTTTCTTATATCTGATAGTGACAAACATAAAAGTTGGAGTTACAGATGTATCTATGAATATATTCAAACCACCAACTGGCAGTGGAAACTTTGACAAGATTATCTGTAACAATATTTTCCATGGACCAAAATGGGTCAAATATTCCCACGCTCAATCGATGCAGGTACGTACATTGGAAAATCATGAATTGGCCTATTCCATACTGGTCACTACAACTGTAGAAGAAAGGGTCCTTACCCTCCAAGGGAACGCACATGCAGGGCATGTGTTGCCGAAGCTCCAAAACAGAGCAAGAGGGTGAGGGGTGTCGTTGCATCAGGAAATCACGTCTGTTTAAGATAATCCACACGAACATGGAGAGACTCCTTTGCTCGAACAATAAGCTATTTACAATTATTCACAAAGAGAGTAGTGGGGCACACAGTTCAACATTCATCACATTCTAGGACATAGGTGGACATTGGTCCCGCAAACGTTGTCAGTGCGTACAACGGGGATCGACTAGGTGGAGGCTGTGTTTCTGAAGTATTCCTAAACAATCTCAGAAAATTCACATGGATAGAACTGACTCAGCTCTATCCAGTGACATTGTTCAATTCTTCCCTTCATCATTGTATACTTTGAAACAATCGTTGAGCAACAAGACAGAGAAGGAAGCTTGAATCCTAGAGATGAAGGATAATGGCTGTGAACTCTTTTGATTATCTCATCTTCAAATGGCCGTGATTCCGGCTCCATTTGACCAAATCGACTTTTATAACAGGTCATTTTCAAGGAAATTGCATCGGCTATTGATATTTTACAGATTCGGAGTCCTCAAATTACGCACATGCGCAGTAAATGGCTAATAGCTGCGAAAAATCGCAAAAATGATGGATACCGACCAAGGGGGTGGATTTTATTCGATTATCTAGTCTTCGAATGGCCGTAATTCCGGCTCTATTTGACCAAATCGACTTGAACAACAGGTCATTTTCAAGGAAATTGCATTGGCTATTGATATTTTGACTATTTAAAGCCCTCAAACCACGCGCATGCGCAGTAAATGGCTGAAAACTTTGAAAGATCGTAAAAAATTCAGTTTTTCTCGTCTTTGACTGGATTGCCATACCTCAAAAATTCCAAAAAAATCATTTTTCGGTAGATTTTGATAGGATGAACAAAATTTATTTTTTCCAGAAGGGGGATATCTTTCTTTTTCATCGAACTTTGAAATTTGAAAATTGCTCCCATAATTCAAATTTGGCGTCAAGAATTCTGAAAAAAATTTCGTCAGACGCGTTTTGGAAAGACAAGATTTTCCTTTCTCAGAACGTCCGAATCGGTTCATTTGACTCGGAGTTATGATATTTTTAGTGAAAAAGTCATAATTCGGGGTAGTTTCAACCCCTTTCAACCTTAAGGGCTGAAAATTGTTGGAAAACATCCCCTCAACATACCCTATCGAATGGGATTTTTTTAATCCAGATCGGCTCGTGGGCAATTTTCACCATCATACCCGGCTATACCCTTTTGGTTCGACATTTTGGATTCGCGATCTTGGATTCATAAGAAGAGAATTCTGACACGATATTCGTGATCAGCGAGCCCAATGCCCCGAGTAGAGATTTTTGAACTGAAATACGCAGTTTTCGAGAAGTTTTGGTTCGCCATCTTAGATTCGCCATCTTGAATTCATGAGAAACCAACATCTGACTCCATATTTGCGATCAGCGATCCCAAAAACCCCCGCGGAGAGAGTTTCGAAGTGGAATACGCAGTCCATAGAAAATTTCGATCTGCATGACATTTTTCAGGCTCTGCGGTCTCAAGCATCAGTTTTGTCTATGGAATTTTTCCAAGCCCAAGTCCTAGGTGAGATCCCCGATGGTCGAGGGACCCCAGCAGGGATCCCCGCAGGGATCTATGCTAATTATCTCCAGCAGGAGTAGATTGTACGACCCTTCATGAATAGCTTCGTAGTACCTATGCTCATCCGATAATTATTGTGAATACGGATAGTGCCGTCGAAGTTGAATCAAATGTACTCATGTGTCTTCAATTTATCCTTGCTAAGAATATATTATACGTCGGAATTCAAACTAATATGTGACAGATTGTATTAAAGTCAGATATTCTTTTTTTCATTTCTTATATACGTGTGATTGTACCTGTATAGCTATACAGCGTTTCTTTCTATTAGCAATCTCTGCCATCTAACCTATTAGTCTAGCTGCTTCATATTGTATGGACTATGTAGGGCCCTTCGAGCCCTTAGTCAAGAATAAATATTCCTATGTTCATCTATCTATCTCATCACAAAATTGTCACTTCGAGCCAAGCATTCGGGTCGTGTTTACATTGTTTGATACTGTCAAGATTGCGAGCTGATTTCATATCCGGCCGGAGTCGGAGACGACGCATTTTGTTCCTTGAGTTACGAACTTTCAGGTTGTTGGGCCCATTTGTGAACTAAACCTCTAACCACTTGCAAAACACCATCAAAGTTGAAATCGTTCAGCGGTGGCAGCCGTCCAAACTATTTGCTCCGACATGCTCTCAATCTTCGAAAGGTTGATGAAAAAGCTTGTGAATTATCGAGCGGGTGGTTTTTATTGCTGCCAACGTTTCGCCTGTCAAGAATACATGATTCACGTTCATGTTCCCGAATGCCAAATCTTGAATTGTCTTTTTCCCGAACGGGCCAATACCCGAATGAGAAGATTGCCGAATGTTTTATTCCCCGAATGTTTCATACCCCGAATGATGATTTTCCCGAACGTTATACTTACCGAATGATAATTCGAGAGCATAATTAAGACTGAGCCACTTAGCATACGTACATACAAGAGAATAAGTGTCTTCAAAAATGAATGTAAAGGACAGAATTCACCAATATGACCATTTGGGTAAATAACTTTCGGGATTCTTATCATTCGGGAAGTTGACCATTCGGTAAAATGACCATACGGGAGAAACCATTCGGGAAAATGACTTTCGGGATTATGTCTATTCGGAAAAATGATCGTTCGGAAAGTGGTATTCGGGAAAATGAACGGCAACGAGATTATACACAGGCCTCTTCAAAGCAAGTACAGTTGCGTGACATCATTGACGGTAAAGTTTTATGTATCTATTATATACAAGACAACACTGCACATCACGCGCTGGAATAAAGGAAAGATCCGAGAGAGAATATTGTAAACCGAGAATGAGACGACTATCGTCAGAATATATACTTTTGCGGGCCGCAGTACAGACGGCGACGAAGTGTCTGCCTGTAACGGGCTATTGCGACAACTACGTGAATTTGATCGGAAAGCGTGTGAGTTAGACATGTACGGGAGAGGGAATCAAAACACCGCAAGTCGGAGGAGCTGTCTTTCTCTGATCTCTCTCTTATTTCATCGACAGACAATTCATATGCATTCTCCAAAAACAAAGAATCTTGAACTCTATTCAGTGTATTCTGTTATGATAGTGAATGTGAAGCATTCCTAGGAACTCTTTACTTTTTTTATTGTACTCTATGTCTAGAACTTTTGGAAGTCAATATTTCGATTGTGTTTTGAAGCATGCATAGTTAGAGCAGATTTCACATTCTCGTTTCTCACATTTCTCGTGTGTTCTATCACTCTGACATTCAAAGATCGTTTGGGCTGACCGATGTAAGATGCACTACTTTCTCTACAGTCTATCTTATATATGAGTCATTCTGGAGCAAGGTGAACATTTCGAAAAAGGTCGAATTTTAAAATTTGCCTGATGATTTTTTTTTCGTTAGTGCTATCAAGATATAGTTGAAAAAAATTTTTTTCAAATCCTTTTGGGCCCACCGGTGGGTCCCATAGATTTTATAAGGTCCATTTTTGGCCGTTTTTCGGCTGTTTTCAAAAAATTCTAGCTCTGACGAGGATGCATTTTTTTGATCCCAGCTTGGCGCATTTTCTTCGTAATAACCTATCAATTCAAGAAAAAATTTGACTCGTAGGGAAAATTTGACCCTGTAGGGCCCAAGGGCCCGCTAAAGAGATTAAAAATTGCGATTTTACTCTATCTTTGTAGGCGTAATAGCTCCTCGTAGACGCATTCTAGTGGAAGTTTTGTCTGAAACATCTTTAAAGGACTTGAATGGACCTTTCATTTGCAACCTCAAACGTCTCAATATCTTATTTGCCCTTAGAGCTACAGCCGTTTGAAGTTTGACGTTTTTCTAAAAACGCCAAACTTTGAGGCCGATTCACAAAATATGTTTGTTCCAAATCGGCATCAAACCTATGAGAAAATGTTCCCTCAGATGTGTACATAGAGATCCAACAATAATCTGCGTGTGCTGGGTGGATCCCGATTTTATACGGGCTCTCAAAGACGGTGGAAAATGCCAAGAATCGAGCTCAAATTGGGCCCTTTTCGTGACCCTCTCCTCTACGCTAGACCTCCCTTGCTCTTAGATTACAAGACTCCGTCGCACGGCTCTTTGCATAGACTACTTTTGAAGGTATATTCTAGAGCTGAAAAATGACTCCACACAGAATGTCATGCGATGATCCAGCTCGAAGCTAGAGCAAATACAAAACGAGCTAGAAATACCAAAAATACAGCTAGATTTCTCCCTCTCAACGCACTTTCTGCATACGCTCTCCTATTGCACAATTGGTTGGAACCACCTTATCGTTCGGCATCCCTCATAGATTACTTCTTTCAGGTAAGGTCTAGAGTCGAAGAACGGTACTCCCAAGAATGCCATGCGACTATCCAGCTCAGAGTTATGGGAAATACAAAACAAGTGAAAAATCCTATGAATGCAGCTGAATCGTGCCTCTCTGCACACGCTCTCCTCCGCTGTCCGATTTCAGGTTCCGTAAAGCTGTCATTGTCGCAATCCTTTACATCAGTCAACCGTTAAACCTTTTGCATGAAACTTGAGGTATAAGTTACTTCGAGCCATTCAGATTACACAAACAATTCTGATACATTTCTCGTTTGCCAAGTGGCGACAAGCTTTTGTCAGGAAACTGGAACTCAATAGTTCATCTCCACTCATTATGCTTTGAAGATTCTATTATGCTATGTTTGAGTAATCTGAATGGAAAAGGTTTAACGGTTGACTGATGTAAAGGATTGCACCAGCCTTGTACATTTTCATATGGATGTTGTAGTTTGTAAAATTTGTTGAAATGGTCTTGGATAGTGAATCCAAATAGCAGAGCAGTAGTCTGAAATTTTAGAAAATGATCTTGATCTCTTGCGGTTCTTGTTGCATAGATCAATTCAAATAAATGATCACTATTGAGATGTTTCATCTCAAAACTTGAGAAAATGAATGCAGATTTCACTGTGCACTGGCGCGATAACTTTTTCTATTAAAATATAAGATAGAAAAATGGAGGAGCTTGTGAAAGAAGCAAGAAACGATTCTTCTGATACAACTTTTCTCATTTCTAAACAGTTTGAAATCATCAATAGAGCTCACATTGATCATCACAAGCACAAAGTGCATCCCAAATCTGAAGCAGCGCTGAGCCCAAGACCCAAGCACTCTGCGTAGCAGGAGATAACCTTGCCTTTTGATGACAGTAGGCTTCCAGTGCCGCTATGCACATCAGACACACACCAATTGCACTCAACTCGCGCAAAATTTTGCAAGATTTTG
>JAPYYZ010006265.1:0-15805 GCA_030522705.1 Eretmocerus eremicus | reverse complement strand
AACTCGTTTTTGGCTTGATGAGAAATTTATAGAAATACTTTATTTGGCCGAGAAGGGTAAATATTGTACACCGAGTAGCATATGGCCGAATCAAATTGGGAAGCGAGTATCATCCCTAACTTTTTCATCAGAGCCGTGGAGTGATTGGTAACAATAAAAAGTGATGGATGTGTACTCCAGTCGTGTTTGCAATCGCTTTCATTATTCGACCGCGGAATCGTGATTCGTAGAAAATACCGAGAATGTCATCGTTTGACGAACCAATCGCAAATGGGCAGAGGCTACTTTTCACGCGGATGCATCAATTTTCTTAGAAAAGAATGAAAACTCCATCAATGAGGTGGAAAGAGAACTCGTCAGTAGCGGCAATCCTATCCATGCAATACACGTTCATTTTGATCAGCCGACCCAATCGATCGTGGGTCCTTGACGCTCCGCTTGAGCACGCGCCCATATGCATGTATGCCTGATCGTGCCGGTGGCATGGCCACTTCTACCACGGTAAGAGGTCACTAGCCGCATCCTCAGGGCAAAGCGGTTCCGCCTGCGCAACCAAGTGGACTTGGATGCACGTTCGGTTGAGCCCTGCTCTCAGTCATATGAAATTTGCAAGCATCAGAGGCGCATTAGATCGAGATATTTGCAGCGATTGGACCAGCTAAATTCAAATGAAGACGAATACTTTTATACTGATACAACTGACAATTGCTCGTGACAAATGTGACGTATATAGCGAGTCATCATGGACTGCATATTCCTACGGGCTTTCGGATAGGCTCAGAGAATAGCTCAGAGCTCAAATGTATGTACTAAAGCATCAATTCCTCGACTAAGGACTCAATATCCTGATCAGTTTCAATGAACAATAGATTGGGGGCTTACGCGCATGAGAAAATTATATGAATATGCATTTTTCTCGGATCTTGTCCTATTTCGCAATGCAATATTTTAGAAGATAGTATTTCATGACCGAAGCCAAGAAAATTGATACATGTAAAAAGAGCTGATTCTCTGTATAGATTTGAATCCCATAATGCAGCTCCTTGGGTTCATCTAGGTATTGGGTACATTTGAAGAGATAGTGATCTTATTGACCTTCCTAACACTGAGAGCTACTGCGACTTGTAGTGAGTAGGTTTGAGAAATCATTATTAAGCGACGTGATAAGCATTGAAAATGTTCTCCATGTGGCATTATATATCAAGTAGTATGAGTTTGGCTATGGTCAGGCGACAAATATTTCTTAGTCCCTGCATGAAATTTGTCACAAATGATGTCTGTGGTAGTGCGTAGGATGTGATTCTCTAATGAAAGTGGTTCTGAGTACTAGATCACGTGAATTTGAATGACATTTTTCATTTCGCGTAAAAACGGGAGTCCGTGCACAATTCAAACACCATACACCTATAAGGACTAAGATCTCTTACGGAGGCAAACCAAAGAAATTTCACAATTGAGATTTTTGAAACATAAGGATTTGAATGAGGGAAAAACTCTTTATGTAATTAATTGCGATGTTATCCGTCTTTATGAGGTAATATCCACAACAACTTCCACCACATTCGTGTCTGTGAAGACCAATCCCAGTAGAAGATAACTCTTACAGGAAAGGTGTCGGATCTTTGGTTTATGGATTTGATTGCAAATTTCGAATTCGCCTCCTTTCATCACCATGCAGAATTTCAAAATGCATTTTCCAGCTAAATTCTACGATATTAGCATTAATATAGTAGCCATGAATCGCTTATGTGCTTATCTACACGAGCTTGGATACCGCTTTTCCGCGCTTGAAATGAAAAATTTCCAAAAATTCAACTAAATCCTCGACCCCCGGAGGTCGAATTCCCATTGAGTCGGTGAAAAAGAAAAACAGGGTTGTATTATATTCATATATTACTCATGGCAGGCAGAATTTGAAAAGTACATTGATGAGCACCGAACTTAGCTTGATTCTGTCTCGTTCTCGAAGAGTTTTTAATTTTCAAAATGCAAATATAGAAAATGTTATGCGAACACACCGCGTGAAAGAGTCGGGCTGGGTGGTTTTGATTCCGTTGCCCGACTTCGTGGCATGAGTACAATATTTGTCAATAACTAATATGTCTTGATTCATTTGATCACAAGGGACTGATGAAATTGACTTCGCTCAGGCTATGGATTTTTTCCGTTTAAGACACTTTTCTCATGCATTATACAGATATATCATGACCATCTCGACTCAAATATTGCTACGCTAAGGAGAATGCATGAATCTGGGATTGCAATTATATTATGGCCAGATATCCGTCTCCTTACGAAAACAACTCGCAATAAGAGATTTTGCGATAGAAAGTTACGTCTTGATCAATTGAAAGTTACGTCTCGATGATTATATGATTTTCCTCATAATATCTATCCAGCGCCTCTTTGAGAGGTTGATAGGCTCTCTGCCATTTGTTCAACAGTCAATGGAGAATTAGATAAAAATGTCCATGTAATGATGATTTGGTAAACTTTAGAAATTAGTTGGAAAATTGTGATGAAGTCGACACTCACCTTTAACTGAAGTAACCAAGGTCAAATGTTGAGCATTCATCTCAGATAACCTACGTATAACATCAATTTGTTCTAAAGATAGTTGAACGGCATTGAGCTGGGCTGCTCCGCATGGCACGTATGCTGACCAGAACTGTGAAAAGAATGAATGAGACTCCCGTTAGGTTCTTGACGTAAAAGAGATTTCTTTATAGAATCATGAAATTCTTATTGCATTCAATAATAATCATTTCACAAGAGGATCATGAGTAATTCAAAACTCATCGAGGTTCTTTCAAGATGATGATGTGGACCAATCTCCCCTTCCCTCGCTTCACATCCCTTTCACACTGGGAAGGTATGTAAGGTCTATAAAAATACAAGCTATCTGGATACTGATTCTCTCCTACTCCGAAGAGTCAGTACGAAATAAATGTCTTGACCATCTATGGGCATGTGATCCAACCGAAGAGGGAAAATGAGTCTCCCGGTTCTGATAGGAGAAAGTGGCTAAACTCTTTCGATTCTATCAATTTTGGGAGAATCATGATACCGAGTATAATTCGTATATGTGTATATGGAGTATGCGCTTGTGCCGGTGAGTGCGTGGTAAAAATTGCGAATCTGTAGAGCTATTCTTTTTGCAATGGTAAATTCACGAGGACCATTCAGGAAAACACAATGTACACCAGAGTAAAGACTTTAAATCCCGGAGGCTCCAATTTAGCATCTTGCATTTAATTTTATCTAATGGCTTATAATCCGCGGTGAGCATTTATTACATTTGCCACTCCTTTGGTTGAAAATTGAGAGTAGTTTCACTCGTATCGCCGTACTTTCCAAGAGAGACATCTTGACACAGTTTGCACGGCCTAATTCATGATTCCAAAGCTACTCTGATCAGATAGACGAGCAGGCAAAACGAGAAGCGTCACTGGGCTCTATGAATCATGAAAATTGCTTGCATGTTCACCAACGCGCTATGTCTACTCTCGCAAATTTGCAGTGTGGCACAGTGCAACGTGCCAATCAGTTTATTCTTTATTAATTCCTCACGACTGGGGAAAGTATTCCCCACTCTCAAGATATCTCACTGCAACCTATCTTACAAGTTCATTCCGTCAAATAATAACGCATCAAAATCCATCCAAACTACGCTCACAGTCGTCTTTCATATCGGGAGGATTGAAAAATGTTCATACTCTAGTCAAAACGCTCATTGAGAAAATTCAAGATCGCGAAACGCAATCTTGGACTGTCGTAAGAGAATAACCTTGATTCCTTGATTCTTTACTTCATTCTCCTCTCGATTTAGGATCATTCTCGAAGGACGAAATAATTTTTATAGCTCCCTTGTATGATGAACAATATATTGAGATTTTTTTGCATCGATGGGTTATCCCGAAACAATCCAAGGGACAGAAAACAATTCACCTATATTATTCGCACTCGTAGGCGAGTTATTGATTTGCAGCTGTTTCAAAATTCGAGTATTTTCTTTCAATGGTTGCTACATCAATATAACGGGTTATTTTCCCTTGTTTATTCAATTTTTTTCAAATGTTGGTTCGGTGTACGGTCGAACTATTGTAATTTTTATGACAGTAAATCATATATGTATCGTACAGAATGAAACTACGCCCAAAAAATTATTTTGAAATCATTGGAAAACGGTACTGTTTTTAATTTGGAAAATCTGAATTCTCATTCTCGATTCTCACTTCAATCAGATGAGAAATTTTTCATTGACAACTATCGGAAACTTGTTACAGACACCCGATGTTCTCATATGAGGAAATATCGTTTAACCGTTCTAGGACACTCCAAAAATTCTGAAAAAATTCATGAATTCCTCTTTTGCCCAACTCAATCGAAAGATGTTCAGAGATATTTTTTTCCAGGCGTGAAAGAATGCCGTACTGAATGGGTCAACTCGCAAGTAAATAAATTCTGCTCGTTCAAAGTCACTCGTGATACTGCACTATATCGATTCTTGCTGTGATTGGATGATCTCAAGTAGTAAGAACTCTCCAATTCGAAATGTAATACTAGGAAAGTTATCCTTTGAAATAGTTTCCCTAACTCAAGGAAATGCACAATGGTATCGCGAATGGACGAGTCAAAATCAAATTCTTTGAGAAAGACTATTTGACTCTTGAATGTCCTTACTTTGGATTCATAACTTGAATGGACAGTTGTCAATTGAATAAGAAAGTTTCTTATTCAAGCTCTATTTGGTCTCGTGCCCAACGAGTTCAATAGACCTCGTTCTTATTCGAAACGGGAATATGGAGTTTTTGGAGCTCAGTACTTAACAGTGAGATGAGTTTCTAAATTTTGTACGACCTACTGTAGTACATAATATATGTATTCAGATTTTTCGGTTTTTGGGCAATTTTATTGCGATGAGCCGCATTCCCTCCCCCTCTCGTTAAAAACAATGTACTGATTCAATATTTATTTGATTACCCAAAAAGTTCATACTTGTTTACCTTCGCACGACTTTATTTATTACAAAATCAAAGCTTAGCTTGTTTCAAATAATTCGGGACAGTGAACCTACCAAGTTTTTCACATTGTATATATTGCACAATTGAAGAGCGAGAATTGTTTCCAGCTCTTACCTAGTAAGAGAAACCTTACGCACGAATGGATCAACCGCAAGTGAGGACGAACTATCAACCTTACACTCGAATGGAGGTGCGACTTCGTGAATTGTATGACACATAGGTTCGTGGAGCAGCTGCGTCGTGAAACCATTGGAAACAGAAAATTCAATGTCTCGCGTAGTAGTCGAGACTCGAACATACATAGTATAAGATTGATAGCCAGATTGCATCGTAAACGCACGTTCAGCCATCTCTCTGCCGCTGGCTTTGCCCTGCCTCTGCCTTTCTTATTCTCTTCTATCTTTTTCTTTCCTTCCTTTCTCAAGAGCAGTTATTTCTCATCATTCACAGAACCATCGATATACTCGCACAAGAACTATGATTGATCCGAAGGGAACGAATGGTTCATCAATGATGATGCCACTAGTTCGTGAGGTAAGAGTACCTAGTTTGCCCCCGGTATTGAATGAACAGGAGCCAGATCATTACAAATCCACAGAAAATATTTAAATTGCTATTGCGACGAGGTGACCTAATTTGCCGTTATATTTACCATGTTTCCATGAAAGTACATTGATCTTTCGTAAAATCGCGATATCTCGGCTCCCAGATATCCAAATGGAACGTATCTTGGCCAATTTTGCAGTTTTTCTTTCATACCCTTCGAAATGGTTCATGTCGGGTGGATCAATTTTCAATGAAATGAAAACAAATCCAAGAAGGAGGCATTTGGGAGAATTACTCAATAAATGAAAGAAATTTTTAATTAGCTTGTTCTATAGGCTCAAGATTGAAGTCCGTTCTGGAAAAGGCATCTCAAAGATGAGAGAGACAAGTAGAGTGAGTCAAGTTGCGTCAAAATTGGTCCCGCCGTTTTTTGTCGCGATTCTTACCAAACAAAGAAGAAAAGGCACGACGAGAGCCAACATTCCCGTTATAAAAAACGCGAAAACAATTATCTTTTAAGTATCCACGCCGTTCCTCCCCTCTCTCAAATCTACGAGATCGCCTTGTGCCATTGTTAGCTGCATAGGATCATGTGTATATGAGCTCGGTTAGCAAGAAGCAAACGTCAGCTTGTACGCTTGAATCCTTGTTCGTTTGCAGGAGAGGTGTATTAATTAGCAATGAAATAGGGCTGTGAATGTAGATCCACTTCTGCAACGCCTACTGTGATGAGATACAAGTCATCTCAGTATCTACGAACTGAGAGAACACTGTGAATAGAATTGGTCAAGAAAAATATGATTCAAAATGTGATCTTCATGTTTTTTATGAGAGGGGGTGTTTTCTCGGTATCGCGAAGGTGAGATTTGTGTTATTAGATAAAGGGAGATTTGATACAGCCACAAAACTTGGAATAAATAGAGAGCACAGCGTGGAAATCATGATGGGTGTTGGTAGGAGAAGTCGTTGCGTCAATTGTGTTTAACAGAAGTATACGAGTAGACGCGAAAGCGGCTTTCCTTCTCCGAAATCCCCGAACTGTATTTTGTCAACCTCGCGTTTGAGACGAACTTAAAATTTGCGCAGAAATTAAGTTTCTCCCGGTAAAGTCATCGCAAGAACGAAGGCTCGCTGCCTGCGCTCCTCCAACAAACTTCTCTTCAAGTCGAGAGAAAACTTCTTACAAAGCGAATTCTGTTTTATTCTCAAAAGCAATGATGACTACTTCATTATCCCTCAGACTATTAGGAGATGTTTGAAATAACTTATTCCAACTTAAGTCAATTCTTAACAAATGAATTCAGTCAATGACGACAACACTGAAGTGAAACATGGATTACCACTCGCAGAAGAATAGGAAAAATAAATTTGAAAATAAACTATTGCGTTGAGAAGTAATAACCTATCCAGCCTCTTGTTACAACGTTCGAAGAGAATTGAAGATCGAGATACATTGCACTCATGCTCTGGAACGAGTGAAGTGCAGAATGACCGATTAGATTGAAGTTAATTCTTTTAAAGATAGGACTTTGAGACAGTATAGATTGAAGCAATACTCTGATCCATAAATATAATGAAGGTCAAATATCAAGATGCTTCAGAGAGACAATTAGTAACTTTTTCTGTGCACACGAAGCTCACGAAGTTTAGTAATTTCTACCTAAAACAGCCTGATGGATTATAGCGAGACTATGGCCGCTGTGGAGAACTTCAGACACTTGAGTTATTCAGAATCAAAGTGGACTAACAAAACGTTGTTTCATCATAACGAGCCAAATCTGTGAGGTCCTGGAAATGAACTTACAACGGGAGACCACATTGGTCCGGGTTGCCAATCTTCCCCAAAACTTGTTTACAGTCTTGTATCGCCTAGTGAGTGGAGAATCTACATTATCTCTGTTAAACGAGCCTCCTATATCCAGAGATATAGATAGGAAGCTCAGCATTGCTCATGTGCGCGTTATGTATATAGATACACTTGCAAAACTAGAGTTGTTGATTATATCTCTGGACAGGAAGTCCATTTGTCAGAAATACTTCAGACTATTGATACACGTTCTTACGTGGCACGAATCTGTGAAAAGATTTTGGCGAGGATCAGTGACCCAGGCTCCACGGTCTGCCCTTGTTAGTCCAATTTGATCCCGAACAACTTATTTTATGTTTGTTTTACAAGGTGGGATACAATTTTGGCTGAAAGAGTTGCACGCACAGAATATCCCATCAATGGATAATAAGTAGTACCAGTGGAACTGAATCGATAAGGATAGCCCTCGAGATACATCTTGTGGCATGGCAAAGCCAATTTCGGAAGATATCGAGATCAATGATGGCAATCGCTAGCGAGCAGTTCATCGTTATTACCCAAATCTCCTTGACGAGGCCGAGGCCATTGACTTTGAGGTAGTCCCAAGGGTAATACCGCTCCGCGATCATTCCACAAATTAACGCTATAAGCTCTGTTCGTTAGTCACCGTGCTTCCCCCCACCGCGTTTGTCAGTGAAACTGATCACCAAGCTGTAGAAGTTGGAAGCCAATGTGCTTTCGAGCATCGTGGATGATTCCTATGTAAAATAAGCTTGAGAATGTAATCAAAGATTCACGTAGTTTTTTCAAGAGTGAGGCAGTATTGCACTCAATTAAAAAAAAATTACGACAATTTTGAGCAATTATCAGATACAAATCAAAAGTCGATTGGATTGGTCTTTGAATTCTTCCGTCACAAAGTCACCAGCTCGACTATTTACTCAAATTTTGATTCTAAATGTTCATCTACAACATGAGCATTCTACACTCATTGTCAGTATGAAATCGGGAAATACCTTATGTTACAATTGATAGAAAGGCTATCTCAATGATTATCATTGTGGCAGGAACTTCGGTTCCGTGAATTTTAGTGATTACCAAATGTGCAAAAAGATAACGGGGAGCCACCTGCTCGAATAAGATACGTAAGACGGTCCAACATAGCATCAAATAACTTTCCAGCATCCAGCATCTATAATAGGTGTATTCAAGAGGTGTTGATACTTTTCAAATAATGTTCCAGTTCGATTAAAACCTCGCAGACAAGTCTGACAAGTACGATGATGGCGAATATTTGCCAACTCGGCTCTTCAACTTCGTTTGAATACTTGTTGAGAGAATGCAAGTAACTTCTCAACTTGCGTAATTCCTATGTTATCCACAAAATAGCAGTCTGAACTGAATCGATGCAGATTTGGTACGTTGTAGCTCAGCTGACGCTACCTCCACCCTACTTCAATTAGCAGTGCTGGTACATCTGCAAAGTACCAGCACACCATGATGGACCATTTGAGACAAATTGGGCCATCGTCCATGTATCCTATCAATTTTTTCTAACTCTCAATTGAGATCAAATCTGGTGTCTCGGGGTAGAGATTGATTGATTGATTGAATTAAATTTTATTGAGACCACTCATAACTTATAGAAGTAGTGGATCAAATGGTATTACCAGGGAATAATATTTCTCCACTTCACAATTAAGACGGAACAATTAAGAATATGAAGAGTATAGTTTGATTTCCGAAGGTGAGGGGTATATGAGACACCTGAGCTCACTCAACAACATTGGAATGCCTCGTTTTACTCTGATGCTCTGCTGACTAAAAGGGACGTTACGACTCTTGCATTCACCCTTGCGCTTCAACCGTATCCACGTTCTGTCTATTTTGGTGTATTCATACTTGTTCGCGCACTAGCAACAACGGCTACAAAGCGTAGAACGGCCTTGCATTTATGTGGCTCTTTGTTTTCTTGTTGCGAGTGCGAATTAATTTACGAGACTCGCAATTTCGAATATATTATACACAATCTAATCTGCAATAGTATGCGCAACTATTTTGGATTTTGCGCGCTCTCTCAAGGGCTACCTTCCGAACCATTCATTACCGAATGATACTTTATGCGGATATTAACGAGCAGCTCTGCTCTCTTAAGACACATTAGAGCTGAAAAAATGAGAGAATCTGATCATTTGATCAACTTTTTAAGGCTTTGAGTTTACATTGTTCCATCAAGAGTCACAATCGAGCCTCATTAGATAAGTCACCAGAGTTTGTACTAGTCCGAGGACTAGAATTCTTTCTCATTTAACTCCACAGTGTCAAATCCGTGATGATTAAGTGAGTATGTATTGTTTTCGATTGGTGACAAGTCTCTAGGGTTGTTTTTCTTGATATCAAGGGAGAGAATACTTAGGTGTTTATTACATGCAACATAGATGATATGTTTAGGTCTACGTTGTTGTATTGTTCTAAGAATACAGTTTCTTATGATTACAGTCATATCTGCGAGCTGTATCTCTCTGTAGCGAGATTCAGTAGAAGTTGATTTGAAACCACTGCTTTTTCGCGAAAGATCAACATATACACATGAACTGGATCTTCAGGGATTCATCTCAATAATGACCTAATGGCAATCAATCATTGTTGTGTGTGCATGTGTGGTTGTGTGTGTGTGTTAGTGCATGTGTTATAACAACCCATCGTGTATCGAATCCGAGTTTGATTGTCATTCTAAAACTTGCAAGTTGTCGTTCCGCGTCATTTGACAGATCCACGACATGAGGGTCTATTTTCGATAAGCTGCTCTCGAGGTTATACCGACCAGGAGTGACTTAGTGGGCTAACAATTTTTCTGGTAGTATATCTCGTCAAGATCTATCGAACGGTATGGGTCACTTAGCCATTTTCGACCAAAGCACTTTCGACCCTAATACCCGGCTATAGTCTTTGATCAACATTGTACAGACCGTCAATATCTCACCACATGCGCAATCTTTGTGGTTGAAAACAAGAACAACGTTGAAAGTTCTATATATGTATGTTTGTACTGGCCATGTTCACCATCTCATTTTGTCTAGTGAGAGTGATCTTCTTGTATACACATCATATATGAGTCTTCTGTCATTTATTTATGGAGAGTGTAAGTTAGCGGATGGATATGGTATGCCCACATTGTCCATCTTACGAGTGCCTTATCGTCTGCTTGTGATTATAATATCCATAACTGTTTGATACGAAGATTCTTGTCACCAGTACTAATTTTCCAGTAAGCATCGTTTGAAAATCCATTGCTGCCGAGTGTATCGTTTGCAACCCACACACAGGGGTGATACTGGAAGCTACAGCTCGCATTTGTAAATGAATTGTGCGAACGTATTTTAGCTCATCTCGAAATCGATTGGGGCAGCTTGACAATGACCTACGGTACATGCCAGAATTTCAGCTTCGACAAGACGAGAACAAAGTGCCGCTTAGATAAATTTTGGCAGGACTGTATTGAGGTTTTGGCTAATTTGGTAACCTCCAACCTTCATATTCTGGAATGAACTTCTCATCAAGTCAACTGATTACGATCACGATCTAGTAGAAGTATTTATCCATCAAGGTAGAGTGTCGCTTGAATAAGCAGATAAACATGTTGACAGAATGTGCTAACATCAATTCAAGTCTCACCTCATGTTTGCACATACTCCAGAAACTTGTGGAATACTTTGAGACTGTGACGAAGTGCCGGAGCACTCCCAATGCTTTCAGGTATTTGCAAGTAGCTTTTCTGCATCTATTCCCCACACCTTTTCTCGCCAGCCGCGGTGGCCGTAATTTGCATTAGATTGATTGATGATGATGGCAAAGTTTGATAACTCGTTCAGCAGCATTGGTTTTAGGTAAGTTTTATGGCTCAAGTTTGAAGTGCCTCATTCCACGATGAAGATCGTTTTATTCATGACTCTCGCATCTTGGAATAGTGATTCATATGAGCGTAGCACATTTTAAGGTTCACTTGCCTCCATTCCAACAAGGATTGTATGATCCGATGTGAAATCCGATTGACTCATTTTACTTGTATGAATTCTGTGAGCACTATCATGAAGCCATTGTAACTTCCTTGACAATGTTTACTCAACTGTCAAAATTCATTAGAAGCAAGTACTGTAGCGGTTTATACAAGCTGATTATTTTATATCTCGTGGGGACTACAAACGATAAATTTAGGCCCCAGCTTGTTGGTGATAAGAGAATGATCCCTCATGTCCTATGGAATCCTCAGATTCTGTGAATCGACATGCGAGCAAGTGAAGGTAAGGACATGCATGAATAACATTGACAGTACCAAACCCGATGGAAACACGCGGTTTCTCTTTATTTTAGTGGAAAGGTATCACGAGAGTATCTCAAATAGTATTAACTCAAGGGAATTATCAGTTGTCTCAAGAGAATCGTGGGCATGGTACCCAGTTGATATTGTAGGAGGATAACATTCTTCCAAATAATTCTCAGAAATCAGAAAAATGTCTTCCGTTCCGTTTCAAATTTCACATGGCAGCCTCTGTTTCGTTTCAAATTATCTAGTAAAGCTCTTTTTGGCTTATTAATAAACTACATTCCCCCATCTAAGACTGCTTGAGTGCCTTGATGGGTATGGATTCGAGAGGTATACAAAAATTAGAAAGATATGACTATAGATACGTCGCCAAGTAAGTAGCTCATTGCTATGTTTGCTAGTGACTGTTATTAGAGCAAACGAATCCAACATCAGTGTATTGTAAGATTTCGGAGTTTTGTAGTTCTTATAATCTCAAAAAATTCGTTTTGGTGTTGAAATCAATTAGACTTAATCATTATATATCTGTGACTGAAAATGCAATTAGGTGTCCTGGTTCGGATATCATTCGAGTATGATTCGTATTCATTCCACGTTTCTGATCGCGTATGCTCACAAGAATCTCAAATATCTTCAGATTCGCAATATGAATTTCAAAACTTTCATAATTCAATAAAAATTAATTCAACAATTCAACTATTGAAAATTGTCCTCTATCTCCACAGAAATCTAAGGAATATTCAATCGAGACACACTTTTCTCTCCCGATGTTTTTGCTGGAACATTCATGACTACTGCACTAGAAATTTCTCTGAAGAAGAAAACCTTAGCAAATGAATTCGAGGGTATATTGACAATAGACCAGTGCTTTTGTAGACGGAGACTTTTCGAAGACCGTGAAACTTTTTCTGGTTTTCTGGAAAGGGTGCTTTAAATAAGAAATCTCCCATTTTACTGGTGTAACAAATTTCTCCTAGAATCTTGAAGATCTAAATATCGAAATTCATTCGAATACGAATTTTGATTCTACATTTCAATTAGGATTCCGAAAAATGCCTACTTGAGAGCGTGAGGGGAGCTAGAGTAACCATGCCCAATACTACTCCGCATTAAGCTCTAGAAGCGTTTTTACTTCTAACGTTTCAGGATTTTTTGAAGGCTATATTCATAAGTTCACGAAATGTTTCATGAAATTTCCTCCTTTGAAGGATCATAATATCTTGCATTAAATCGTTATACTCTATGTTACAAGATCCTTGAAGCCTACCATGAATAGACTTTAATCATAGAATATATAGCTCACCTCCGCCCTTTGGAGCTACTTTAAGAGCTTAGATTAAGTGCTCTTGCAATTAAAGTGCGCCGGCAGATGGTTTAGGATACTACATGCCTTCCGCGTCATTTGCAAGGCTGCTCGTAAAAAGCAATAATGAAATTATTGTTACTGCAGTATTTGGAGGAAAGCACTTGATATTACTGATTACTTGAGCTCACAAGTCTGCAGTTTCGAGAATCAGTTTTATGTCTATGCCAAGTTTTTGAGCTTCCGGCTCAAATTTTTAGCATTTTATGATATAACCATATAAAAACGTACAATCAGTCTTTTAATGGGATTCGGTCACTTTTAGATCACCAATTTCACTAAAATTCTGGAATATATTTCCTTACACCCGAACACAAAAGGTATACCACCCTTACTTCTTGCCAATGGACTTTTGGGTGTTTCCGATTGCGTAGACGATTTCCCTGAAAAAATAAGCATTTTTTCTACAGAATGCCGAACTGTGATCCTGCGAGAGAGCTACCCGAGAGCTCGTGATGCACATAGTAAGGGAATGTTTCTATGAGTTGTAGTGGGATTTAGCAATACTTTGGACAACCGCAGAAATGACTTCAGTGGACTGCATCCATGGCAGACAGAGAAAGAAGTTGTAACTCTTTCAGCAAGAATGTCTCCATATGAGGACATACATAGTAACAATGAATCGGCAAGAACTTTCAATGGCTCTACGGAAGAATTTGAAAAAAATTCAAAAAATTATCTTAGCTCTTGAGATATAATCCCAAAGGAATTATTTCGAGATTCGGTCTTATATGCCTGATAGAGTCAAAAAACCTAAAATCTGAAAAATCCAATATTTTTTAAGTTACATAACCTACATCTAACATACATTTTCCAATTGAAAGAAAAATGTCCCATGTCCGGAAACAATTTTGTGCTGAAAGGGTTAAGAACTTATTGAAAACGATCCATATCGCGCACCCATACTAATGTTTCCGCGGGTGACAAGCCGAAGTGCGGTAAAGAGTCTTATCTCAAAATGCTCAAGAATTAGGGCCATATCCTGAATAGTTTTTGAAGAGCAGGATGCGAAGGAGTTACCCGGGGAAAATTCAATATGATCAAAATATTTCTGAATGAAGTCGAGGCCATTTTATTCATGGAATCGATACAGGGCACAGCGGCGAATTGGTGCAAAACTCGTGATTACAGGACTGGCTCAGAAATATAAACGCGAGATCTTTTCTTGCATATCATACAGCTCATAGTTTCGTAGTCGTGGCACTTTGATCAAACTAATCTGTCACAAATACAAAGGAATTTTTGTGTAGATCTGAGCATTTCGGCTTGCCTAATGAATGAATCGGTCACAGGTTCCTCGTGGAAGGGAAACCATAAATAATAAGATTTTATGATTATAATTGACAAATACATCTCATTGTCAGCTGATTCAATAAACGAAGAATAATATCACTTTCTCATGAGTTGGATATCATAGAACACCGTGCTCTTGTGATCGACGGAGAAAAAACCCCTTTTATGAAATTGACAAAAGAAAGTTTTCGTACGGGACTGAAGAACGTGAACATAATTCATCATCTCCTCACCTCAAATATATAGAGATACGAATGTAACACATGAATATGGAAATGAAGCTCTATTACTTGAAATTTTAGGGATGGGGCTTTTTTAATAAAAATTTTCAAGATAGGGCTTATTGTACTCTCTCTAATCTTGATGACATACGATTTATGTACCTCATT
Source organism: Eretmocerus eremicus (assembly GCA_030522705.1). Classification (NCBI taxonomy): domain Eukaryota; kingdom Metazoa; phylum Arthropoda; class Insecta; order Hymenoptera; family Aphelinidae; genus Eretmocerus; species Eretmocerus eremicus. Next base: position 1,059 of record JAPYYZ010006265.1, on the reverse strand, counting down.
TTTAAGACGTGACTTCTTACTCTCTGAAGCGTGGGATGGGGATCACCTTTTCAAGGATGGAGATGGAGCTCATTAGTTTTTAAACGTCGGTATTGAGAAGCCCAATTCGCTACCACAAGCTAGGTGTTCATCATGAATTTGGCGAAACTGGTCAAAATTACGAACGATGTCTTCATATTCTAAACAGGTTGATAAATTCTCCATTGCTAAGCGATTCGAAAGCTAAGAAAGCACTCCTGCCCGATGAAAAAGAATCGGGTCCCGCTATCTTCCCCGCCATCTTCTGCAAAGTGCGCTTCGCAAATTACTCAACTCGTTTTCAATCACTGTCGGAGAATCTCGAGTGAACTCGCGAGATTCGTATCAATCGTTATCGAGTTGTAGAACGCCGAAGCCGTGCTCCGCTAGGGCGATCTATCAAACGTGAAACTCGGCAAATGTCTCGGAACAATGGGCAGAGTTGGGCAAGTTGACGGGGTCCATTTGCACCGTTCAAGACTCTGCAATTGCACCGAGTCGATTATCCGGGAGGGTCCGCCCGAGAGACAGCGGCCGGGGCAATGGAAATTTGAAGCATCGGAGTAACTGACCTGGGCGCCGACGAGGCCGGCCCGTAGCCTCGGGATGTCCGTGTGGCTCCAGTCGGACTTGGCCCAGGGGTCGACCGAGCGCAAGTTGCTGCTCAAATTCACCTCTCCCAGTTGATTGTGCACGAACTTCCTTACGTTCCAGGGCAAATCGTTGTGCCTGAAAAATCGACAAGCATTCGTATACTGGCAGCCCCTGCTATCGACAGCTCGACGCGATGAATCTCCCTTTCGCTCTGCGCATCTCCCCCCCCCCCCGTCCGCCCAGCGCTCATTTCGTTTCATTAAAAAGCGCGCACGGCCAGTGCAATCGATCCCCTCGTGACAGCTCGTCTCTGTCCAACCGTTGATTGGGTGTATTAAAATCGAGACGACGAGCGTTTGCAAGAGACGAGATCATGGAAATGGAAAGGAGGTGAATGCAGCTTTTGTGCAACCCTTGCGAATCGACGACCAAGTTTCATCAGAGGAC
>JAPYYZ010006264.1:0-11370 GCA_030522705.1 Eretmocerus eremicus | reverse complement strand
GTAACGTGCACAGGAGGTGGCCCAATTCACCGGATCTGCTATAAATTTAGGCCACCGGTGACCCACGCAGCACAGCAGACCCGAAAAATTAGGTTGATAAATTAACTATCATTATTTTGACTGTAATTCGAATCTTCCATACAGTTTCCATTATTTGCGGAATGTAATGGGCGTTAGTTAGAAAAATCATATTCTTCCAGAAAAGCTACATAGGCATGATATTCAATCAAACCTCCCTCGACAATTCCAAGGAAAGTTTAAATACAACATCTAAACTATATCATTCCCAAATATAATATCATCATCACTCCACGCAGTTAGTCTTAGCCCGTTCACTATTTTGTCCCCTCCAGGGGACAAAATCGATTTCCAATCATTCGCGATAATTACTTTGGAATGCATCGGAAAAATCTGTGAAAATTCTGAAAATTTTCTGTCAACACACGAAACATATTGGTCCACGATTGGGGTCTGAATACCAAATCGTAGAAACAAGAAAAATAAAAAAACGAAAGATTTTCAAAATTTCAATTTTGCCGTTTTTCGCCATTTTACCACCTCAGAAACATATTTTAACATTTGGAAACTCATTTCTGATACTAGGTGCATTTCTGTAGTGAACGGGTTAACACAAACGCTGCGAGGGGTGAAATCGGGGATCTGACCCAGAGTGCGGCGACTTGCTGTGGTTCATTTCTGCCCCAATGACAGTCAAACCTTTTCAAAATTCATTTTTTTGGTCTCAAATTGAGGGGGGACGAAGTTGTTTTAGCGGGCCCGTCGGTGGCCCCCGCTAAAATAAGTGCGTATACACTGAATGGATGTAACTCGGTTCTGTTGGAAGAATTATACTGATGTGAGCATAACATTACGTAATAGAGGCTCATCCCCCTCCCCCTAATAGCATAATCGCAAATGATAACGCTGGCTGGCCGAAGACATTGTTCCCTACTTTTATTAGCCACTAAAACTTGGTAGTTCTCTTCAAATTCATCTCAATACAATTCGAAGTCCATATCTCGGCAAACTCCAGCACATCCGATCCAGTTCCGTTCTAGTACATATTATGAATATCCCTCCTCAATCGCCGGAGATCTATCATCAAACTGATTTTATGTTTACTCAAATTTGTATGCTCTGTACTCATGAAAACTTACAGTTCGTATTCATTTGGTAAGACTAGGTGGAAACTGATTCTCTGCGAAGCCGCTCTGACGGAATTCTCAGACGTCCAAGCATTTTGTATTTTATATATTTTTCATGATCCTCCCGATTTAGTAAACCCAGGGGTAACATGCGTGAAAAGCATTGGTCGGGTTTATGATATTGTGACCTTTGGAGGAATTCATACTTCCGGTGTATGGACGATAGCTCAACTTCTTGCTGTTGGAATATAACGTATTTCAGCTAATTTTGCGGGTTTGCCAACGGGAATATGAATATTGAGACCCCGGATGGATTCCAAATGGTTACTGGTGCTTGGTACGAATTGATCAGAATTCTTAAAAAATTGATCAGAATCGACAAATCCTGTCGAAACTCCTCAAAATCGAGCTCGATACTGTTTCTGGTTCGTACATATCTTCTGAGCATCATGAACAATGTATAAAAGCCGCTACATGACCCTTCCGAAGTATTTTCATCGGTTGGAGCGACTAGAACCTGATCTAGAGCGGGGCCCACCGGCGGGCCTCGCCGCAGCAAACGTGTTAAAGACGGTCATCGTTTGGATCAAACGCACAAATGTATCCGATTGTTTCAAAACCGATATCTCTCTCCATCATTTTTCATTCATTCAGTGGTCTTTTCGAGTAAAATACATACCAACGGAAGCAGCGAAAAGAAATCGTCATCCAAATAAAATTTTGCAATGTATCCTCAAATGTTTTCCATTCGTAGCGACCAGAGATCCTGAACCTGATATTTCATTGAGTGTATTCGGCTCGGGCACTAGATGTCCGACTCAAATGTGATCAAACAAAAGATAGATCCTTATGATAAGTTACATACTCGTTTTACTGAACTAAAACGCACTCAAAAATAGAACAGAGTTAATCACTCTCCATTCTTGTCCACAGAGAATGAACACATCATGCTGTTACAACAAAACATGCAAAAATTGCAACGCTGCTGATGTATCTTTGAAAATCAACAACGCACAGGTAGCTCGTCGAATGGGATGTCACGTTTAAAGAAGCGCTGAGGTATAACTGAGCTCGCGAGTGGTCGCGGCACGAGACCTGGAGCTCGTGAGTATAAAGTGCGCGTGATGTCAGAAACACATGCGCGATACGCTGCATATTTGTTGTCGAAAGTCTTGGACGGCTTGCGAGACGGTTTGTGATGATTGTCGAGATTAAGTAATAAGACGATTCAGAGGGGCTCAAGATTCTCTTCTCTCTATTGTCATGCTGCATGTTTGAGTGCATTCACCTTGCTCTGGAGTTTTTTGTTCATTGATAATTACCATACAGGGTCTTCAAAATCTTATCTCAATAATGCGAGTGATGGAAATATTGCATTATGACTGACTAATTTGATGAGAGCTGCACTGTATGAAGTTAAGAAGAGTTGTGGGATATGAGATCGAAGATCAATTATATTCAATTCACATGGAAGAGGGGAAAGCTCGGACAACTTGATATATTTTCATCTTGTAGAATGGATCTTGTTTACCACAGAGTAAAACGATACGAATTTATTGTCACACGAGCAACAACTGTTCCCTTCGCATCTCATGTTGAAAATTAATTGAGCGCCTTCGCGAGGATTCGATATGGATTTTCGTGAGATTTGAGTAATACTACGGAATATACCAGGAAAGAATTCACATAAAAGAAACGAATACCATGTAGCACACGCAATGTACTTATCACGAATAGATATAATACCTCAGGCCTACAATAACGCGCAACTCTTTCCACGAATCAATCAACGCATTACAATTACAAGGCGAGCGTCGCGTGCGGTGTAGTATTATAGCAGTGCCATTACGTCGATCGCCTAATCCGAAACGAGAAAATCGTCGGTGGCAACTTGGCGTGATTGACGAATGTCATACACACGAAATCGTTTCCAACTCGACGATTCGTCGATGAGTTACGCGCTCGCCCAAGTAGCCGCGTCCTCGAGAGAAATTAATCCTCCGCCTCGGGGACGCATGCAAAAAAGTCTAGCCCAGTTGCAGCGAGTGAAGGAAAGGACCCGGGAGATCATGAAAGCACGCGTGTGCACATGCCTCGTGCATTTGTGGATCATACAAAGGCAGGCTTCGATAATTAGCCACCGTGCAACGACGACGTCGCGTCCAATTTAATAGCCGGTCCTTTTTACGCCTATCGCAGCGGGTCGCTGACTCGCGGTACACTCGCCCGCGACTTTTGAGTCCGAGCGATATGACAGCTACGCTGGCTCGTTGATTGTTATGATGAATATCGAAGCTTGGTTGCCTTTTTCCACGAGGCCGTTTTGCAGCTCTTGGCCGGTGGTAATCGTCCTCATTGAGAGTCTCCCGCGTCGCGGCACTGAAATATCACCGGTGAGCATCAGTGCGACCGCATAGCTCCCGAGAGCGCGAGAAAAAGGTCGACGAGCAGGCTAACTATGTATGGCTTAAATGCATGCCGTACACTCCCATGATGCGAATTGAAACGGATTTATGGATTTGATTGAAGATTGTTCCGGTGAACGGGGAATTTTCGATAAATCTGTCAATTTTGTTCCAGAATTTAAAGCGATCCTTTCTTCATCTTGGGTCAGCCTGTAACGTGTGCTTGATTCCAGATGAATTTGAAATCGATGTAAGTTTTTTATTTTGGTAGTGAGGAAGAAAGATCTAGAAACTTTTTGGCACGGTGCGTTCAAAAGTCAAGCTTCGATTCATAGATTCGATTGCAACTATAAAGTAGCGACAATAATTATAACATTCTTATGATCTTTGCATACTATGCTTCTGGGCCCATTTGATCTTTGTACATAAAATGAGAAATGAATAGAATGATTATTTTGATTTATTGCTCACTGGTCATGAGCCATCGGCAAAAATGCAAATATCAACACCTGTAAGATGAGATAAGTAAATCCTGTTCCTGAGGGCGTAATTACAATTGATCGATCTACCGAAGTTCCCATTTCGTAATTTACATAAATCAGCAATCACTAAAGATTTGATCTAGAAACCAAGTTCCGAGAAGATGCCGAAGACAAACATGGGATGAACGTGATTTTCAACGAGAAGATAGTATTGCAATAAGCCCGTGGCAAACTGTTGTAGCCCCCTTCTTGTTTTCCAAAGACCGCTCTGAATCGAGATAAGATTCAGGGAGAGATAATCATTCGAACTTTATTTATGATGAGAGTAGTTTATTGTATTTTATTGCCAACTTACCGAATGCATTCCTTTTCGAGTATCAATTTCATGGTCTCACTATGAGACCTCTTTTGTAAAACAGCATTTGGTCAGTTTCGTTTCCACTGAACTCTATTCCATTCTATTGGTATTCGGCATCAATTGTCTTTCACGATGGATTTACGATTCATGGTAATATACATACCAATTGGAAATAAATAAATCAAAATTTAGAATCTTCTCAAATACCGACGAAATCCTCAGAAATTAAATCGCATACATCATGCATGAATTTATTTGAGTGATGTTACATTGGATTATATCGCTTAACTTTACGCTGCACAAATACGCAAAGTATGGATCATTTTCCCCCAATGCCTCTTTTGAACAACGTCATGTCACGTCGAATTAGGGAAAATCATAAAATTATATTTGTACAGGAACTGGAATCCACGTAATTTGCTTTAGTGATGCCGTTGAGACCTATTTTTGGATCACAGGCGGATGTTTTCCTTAAGCTTAATGTACATCATTGTATCGTCTAAATTGTGGATGTATTGTTTGAACTGGAGATAAGAGTAATGAACTTTGGAAAGACCAGAAATTCACTAACAACAAGAATTCCCTCAACATTTCTTAATAATATTCCATCCTTGTTATCGGATGGATCTTTATCCACTCATCCAAGCAGCTCTAGTAGAATCTTGGACCGTACGAAATCCCTGATCTACTATGCGGTATGCTCAAGAAGCTACAAGTATGAATAGCATCAGAGGGAAAAGGAGATGGAATCTTGCCTCTGGAACTTCTCCTCATCTCACGTTGGCTTTAGAGGGAAAAGGATCAATTCATTGCCCCCGGACTAATCAGAAAACAAATTCTTATCTCTCTTGCGGATTCACTCTGGATTTAATGAAAAGGTCAGAGTATGCCAGATGCAAGATTTTTACAACTTACTCAATTTGAAACTACTCTCTCAAGTATGTTAGTTCTGAATTTCAACGGTAGCTTGTCCTTGATTGGATACAAGTACGTATACACGAACAGCCTCTCCGTAGTTTCGCGGATACCGCGAGGGTGTAACGTGTACACTTGACAGGAGGAAGAGAGTCACGGATGCGAGTTGGCGCGCTCGGTAGCTGGCGCCTCATTACCAATCGTGTCTCTTTTAATTGGAATCTCGTGTTTTTTCGCGCCGCTCGAGCGGCGGCGCTCGCTCCTTAAAATGTGCCCGACACCTTGGGACCGACAGCCGAGATAAGCCATATGGGCAACTCGCAACCAAACTCCCCGTCCCTCTTTTTCTCCCGATCGCGAAGCACTATGGAGACTTCCTTGATCGCGTGCGACCCGACCACTATTTACCTCCCTCGATTTAACCTCCAATCTGTGACCTTATACGCGTCGTGGAACACCTTTTGCAGTGAGGAGGGCTGGACGCTCGCGATCGTCAGTCACTGCGAGTCCGAGGTGATTATATTTTTGGATTGGATTCTCCATAAGCCCTAGGAATTCAATGATGAATCTTCGATTCCGAAAACCTTTGAGGAGAGGAAGGGGGGAATTCCGGGCGGATTCCCTCATAGATCACCGCATGGGAGCCCTTATGGAGACGGTCTCAAAGATACCTAATGTCATTCCCTCGTAGCATTTAACGCCAGATGATCATTGAATTTTGATGGTCGATTTGACACAATGAAACATCGACTCCGACCTGCATTATAGTCGTGGAAGTCTTGGGGCGTTTTTGGATTACCCCTGGTTCCTCGGAAAGACATGCGGAGAATTTGAAGGGAGTTATGGCAAGAACTTTTGAGACTGGATGAGAGACCTCATGATGTGAGCTTAGAATATGGGACCTATTCTCCGTAAAACGAGCCATAAAATGTGTTGTAATATTTCCCATCTTGCGTCTCTCTATCGAAGATCTCTGAGTTTTGAAGCGGGATCATGATACGATATCAATGTGCAGGATTTTGTATGTATGCTTTGAGTAGAATTCTTACAAGGAGAGCATCAGGGTTGTGGATCAGATATTTTGACCAAATTGAAGGAATCTCCTTGTTCTGGAAAGAAATGAAGATCCTTGAAGGGTTTGATCCAACGAACCTCCTCGGAGATACAGACAAATACATTATCATTCCCTGTATAAGCCTATGTACGTACAAGAATTATATTATATGACTCTTACGCATGGGTCTATATGGGCAATGGTGATGTATTTGTCTGTATCTCCGGACAGGAGACCCATTGGATCGAACCCTTCAAAGTTTCTGCATTTCTCACGAAAACAAGAAGATTCCCAAAGTTTAGTCAAGATCTGTGATCCGCGACCTTGGTGCTCTTTTTGCTATGGGCAGCTTCAATTGAGAAAGGCTCACACGTTATAACTTTGTCATCTACTTTCACTCCTGAAATCGTTCTCAAATGAAGGGACGGGGTAGCATCCAACAAGGTTATTTAAGATAATACCGATTCTCACGTAGATCCTTCGAAGAGAGGTTCACGCGATTCTTTTCAACTTCCCTCTAAGGACTTTTCATGAAAATCCAAGTGGAAATTGGGATGATATTCTCCGATGATACTCTAGTAGGCTTCCGGTATTGAGTATGGTTCATAAGTCTAGAGGGTAGGACATTTTGAGATTATATTGAATCATGCAGAATCCTGACCTAGTGATTCAAAAACTAAATATTTCATGAGATATTTTATTTCATATTAAGAAATCTAAAGATTTCCCATGAAGTCTTAGCAGTATTTGAGTTTATGATCAATCGAACTCAGAACCAACAACAACAATCATTCTTTCAAAATCTCCATACGAAGATCTTGAACTCTTGATTATGCATCGATTAATTACTTGCACGAAGATAGTTAATACCTGCAATTATTCAAAATTCAATCGGGCCCGATTGACCCAACAGATGCAAGGCAATCTAAAATTCAAATCTTTAATTGTTTTCTGATAAAATATTACCGTGTTCGAATACAAAGTGTACATTCATGACCATGATCATAATCACGGATACAAATTGATGGATCCTCCCCGAAATCATTCATTGCTCCAGGGAATACTATATTGAAAAACATGAGTTTATGTGTTATGATTGGCGACTGTAGTTAATCTAGAGGCTTTGATTAATTTCAATAATCGGTAATTGAATGAATGGGCTGTTTCATATTTAATAACAACTTTGGTGATACAACTATCATTCGGACCAATCACAATACTAATGATTAATCATAAAAGAAATAAAATAAATTATTTGATCGATAATAGCTGCGGTTATCATATTACAATTTACTGCACTCTAATCGGTCGTGTGAATTGGATATCATCCATCAAATAAAGCAATTAGTGAAACTTATTGTAATTCCACTGAAGAGATTAATTATCTTCATCATTGGCTGCACAAGTTACAAACTTGAGAGTGTAATTGCGAGTAATGGTGAGCCATGTTGCGTCGCGGATCTTTTCCTTGATTAAAAATCACATAATCTAAGTCGTATAGTGTGGAAGTAAATACAGATAAATTTTATTTCATACAATTGTATAAACACAGAGGCAACTCTGAAACCCATTCGAATTTTCGAGCCCAAATGCGTGACGATACACTCCATGAGAAGCCCCGATATCTTCCAAGAGGGCGTCTCTCGACGTATGGAAATTTTTTACTCGCAATTCGCAGCGCCTCGCGAGATCTCTCGTATACATACGATACCGAAAGCGCGTCTTTTTGCGTTCGCGTTCCTCCCGCTCCCAGCATCAGAAGCTCCGGGACGAACGTACGGCCGCAATAGCGTAAGAAACGTCGTCGAGGATTGCAGCAGCGGTAGCTCTCGGCTCACCTGTGATTGTGTCGAGGAACCAGAGAGCCGTTTTTCATCGGCAAAATAAAAGGAAGTAATTAATCGCGGCAAATCGAAGCCCGAGAGAGAGAGAGAGAGACAGAACGAGAGAGGCGGAGACGAAGAAAGAGAGACAAAGGTATATAAGCGCGATGGTCAGTGTATAGCGTGTACAACCCCGTGTATCGCGCGCATCAGGGCAGCTCCGCGCGGATCACTCAGCTGCCGTACAGGAATTCCTGTCATCGCGAATCAAAAAGGAGGAAAAAGGCGATCGGCTCGGAATCGCGATCCCCTTTCTCTCTCAGTCCCTTCCTCCCACTCTATTTTCTTCGGACTCGCTGCTCTGCGGCTGAGCATCGGCGACGAGAGGGTATACCCTGTTTTGCGTCTTTTTCCTTATCGGCCCCAACTCGGCAGAACACGTCTCTCCCTCTTTCTCTCCCCGAGCTTTTTATTTAATAATTGGAACGCCTGGTATGCAGGCTATATCTGTTCCTCGAATCCGCTTCCATTTGTGGACAAGCGATCGGTTCCACGGCTCGCGAAATGCATATACTCGTGTGCGCGAGTATTCGCACACGAGCGATTGTCCAGACACGCGATTTGCTCCGACGCGTCCGATGGCTTTCACGCGTCAACGGGGGGTTTGTATATTTTGCCTTGGAGCTTCGGACTACTGCACGCGAATTGATAAGGCGATGGTAATGTGGGTGCGCGAAAAACCCGAGGTACTCGGAAGTCGGGATTTTTGCGCGGGTCTACTTAGGCGACACGGTGAGGCCGATAAGATAGTGAGATGAGGCGGAGAATTGGAGAGACATAATGGACAAGTTTGCACGAGGGGCTAATTACGCATAGTGTGGGTGTAGCGAATTGTTTATTCGCCGGTCTCGGTTAATCACCCCTGCAGAGATTCATAAATCACCCTAGTGCCCATATAATCGCCGAGAAGCTACTGAGGTCCCATAAAAGCTATTTTAATTGGTATTACAGCATGGCAGAGTTGGAAATTTCACCCATTCGAAAGAAATCATCGTGTGCATATGTGAATTGTTGTGCGATCATATCAATTTTCAATGACGCTTCCACTTGACACTAGAGGCCGCCGTGGCTTAGTGGATAAGGTCCTGGTCTCCCACGCGGAAGGCCAGGGTTCGAATGCCGGCCGGCACCACTGAGATTTTTTCTCATGTGCTTTTTACGGCGGTCTCGGTGGTTCTCGGTGGTTCGGAACCCACCTTAAACCGTAGGTCCCCCTCACCGAGGTGAAATCGGTAGTTGGCAGTTGCTGACGCGCTGGTTGAGCGTATCTCGACCCCACGCACATGGGTGCCGTCTGGATAGAGCTCGAAAGAGTAGGTGCCGAGACGTAAAACTAAAAAATTACATTCCACTTTACGTTATTTCTTGTATTTTGACGTGTTGATTGACCGAGTATGAAGGATAGCCCAGGACACACAGCGTTAGTTTCTATAATAGGAAAACTAAATTCGTGTATGGAATACAGAATTCACACAACCTTCATTATTCCTAATTGAGTTACATCCTGAAAACTGTGACCGGACGAGGCCAGACAGAGATCATACCGAGATACTTGCGTAAGTCAGTATAACATACTACACTCGATGCTTGAATATGTCGTTACATGACGTCTAGTATGGATATCATGTCATAGCTGTACTTTGGTCGCTTGGAAAAATGGGTGAATACTCATCATGGTTGCACTCTCAAAGAGAGAAACCAGTTGGGAACTTCCAGATCGTTCTGCGCTCAACTCTTTTACGGATTGTAAGAATCTCAACTTGGATACAATTTGGATCGACCTTGGTTCGGCAAAGTTCGACTCTGAGTCACAAGCGGGCCAGCCCAGGTCGAATCAAGGTGCTAATTTTGATAAACCTCTCTAGTTTTGTACTCATCATTCATCTATCTCCTGGAAAATTTTTCGAATAAAATTTACCCAAGTTGGAGTACCAGATGAAATTCCTGAATTAATTCATTATCAAAATATGACTCCACCAATGAGGGGAGAGGGAGGGAGTTCCTTTTCTTATTGTGGCTTCCAGGTCATGCCAAAATCTGTTACTTAATGAGTGGTGGAGTAATGGCTGTACGGACTTGCGGCACGGAGATGCGCCGGTACGGCCTCGAAAGTAAAATTGGCACTACGGCCTCGCACGTGAGTATAGTTCTGTGAGATGCCGCTTGGGGCAGGCTCTCGGGCCGAATGTGCAAGAGGAGTTTAAAAAAAACTCCAAAGCTATAAGGCTGTACAGCTAACAAGTAGAGGGTCAGCTTTGCGGATCACAGATTTCGACAAAACTTTGGGAATCATCTTTTTTCGGTGAGAAATGAAGATATCCCAGAGGGTTTAGTTCCATACGCCTTCTGTGCCGAGATCCAGCCATGGACATTAGCATTGTCCGTATAGGCCCGTATCAAAAAGTCACATATATAGGTAAACTAGCGATGCTAATATCCATAGATGTATCTCCGATCCGGAAGCCTATGGGACTAAACCCTCTGAGATATTTCCATGTCTCACGGAAACAAGAAGATTTCCGAAGTTTTGGCCGAATCCATGATCCTAAGGATGAACTTCTACTCGTAAGTATAGTGTTAGGTAGTTCCGTATGCGATCGCTAGGTGCGTACAGGGGGACACGCGAGAGAGATATAACCTCGAAAATACAATTTGGGGACGTAACTCCTGTAAGGCCTCACGCTCTGTCTCATCACTTCGGCTCGGGTCTTCAGGATTCCTCCTCGTCTATTGCAGATCCGGAGAGGTGAATCCTGAGGTCGAATCACTTGAAACTCCATAGGCATTGGTTGATTATCTGATAGGCGAGCACTAGTCCGGCGGCTGAAGGGGTGTTCGTGGCCTTTTGTATGTCCGTGAGTTTACGAAGGTGATTATCATGTATTATGACCCGCTGATTCCGATTTTCGCGGACAGTCACATTCCATCGATGAGGTATATGGTGAATAAATGAGAGAACTATCCAAAGCACCGTTGGTTCGTTTCTTTCAGTCGGGAGCTGCCCCCCCCGACCCCCCCCCCCCCCCTTCCCTGCGCTCAACACGACCCACCCCACCCCACACCACCTCGCCCCGTCCTCCACCCGAGACATGATCATACAAAATATGGTTGATGCAGTATGCTTTGTT
>JAPYYZ010006262.1:0-10648 GCA_030522705.1 Eretmocerus eremicus | reverse complement strand
GCAATAGTCGGTTCAAAAGAAAGTATCACCTCAACCGTCACATGCTTTCTACGTGCAGAGTTCAAGCCCATCGCATGTGATCTCATTTTGACTACGTGGAATTGTTAAATCTCTTCCTAAAACATATTTTTATGAGATCGTTACAGGTTATGTTATTCCGAGTTTATCAAAAATTTTGTGTAAAAATCAATGAAATGTACAGTTTGAATACCATATAGAGTATTGGAGATTAATAACAGGAAATCAATAAAGTTGTTTGATAATATACTTTGATTACTCATCGTAGTTGTTGCGTGACTCAGGGAAAGAGTTGCCTGATGATGGAGTTTGATTTTCAAATATCTTCGAAATAAGTATTTTGAAGTAGAGTGATTTTGGATGGACTAAGGCGGCTTTCAAAATGGGTCGCTTTTGCTCTCATTCGACTACGGAATCTTAGAAGATCCCGCACTCATTTATTTTAAGAGTAGGGGGCTCAGTTTCCGAAAGCTCTTTTACCGTCCAATTGAAAGACAGCAAAAACTTTAAGGGTCCAGAATCAACCCAGTTGACTTAAAGTCAAGACAGTTTACGATTGGCAAAGTTTTATATTGAAGAGAGCCACAAGTAATGATTTCTTCCTGCATTTCAATCTTTATAAAATCGAACTGTACCAGGGTATCTTTGTTGAACATTTGTGAATTCTAACGTTTGGTACTACTTGTTTCCTGTATCTCAAAAGATACGAGATATAGGACTTGCGATGTCAAACATCCTGTAGGAAAGTTAACGGTACGGTACAGTTAGTGGACGGTATTACGGACGTAGCTTGACAGCTGTAAGTTAACTGTAAGCGTACCCTTGGGCTACAGTCACGCTTTACCTGTAATTAGTCAGCTGCGGGGCTATGCTGTATAATATGGATTGCTTATATGAATCTGTTTCGATGATATTGTGATGGATTGTTCATCAGCAATGTTCTATTCAATATGATTTTTGCAACAATGAAATATTCTTCAGGGATGTAATGCATAACTCTTTGATCATGTCTGTATTTTCCCCTGTAATCCTTCAATGAAGGGAAATCAATTTCAAAAGAGTCATCAAGTTTTGAGATTTTCCCCTGTAATCCTTCAATGAAGGGAAATCAATTTCAAAAGAGTCATCAAGTTTTGAGTCATTTCAAATTGAAGGATTATAAAGTCTTCGACTCACATTTCAAATGCTGGCAGTCGGAAGTCGGAGGATATGGGTTTTGTTCAAGCCTTGAATTCATCATATTTTATGAGGTTGGAACCGTGGCTGTAATTTACAGTAGACTTACAGTTGTGTACACTCCTGATGCCTACAATTTCGTAACAGTTAATTGACAGAGGTTAGCTGCAAAATACAGCTGGGTATCTTACCCCCAAGAACCTCATTACGTTTCCCACAGGGCATCTACACGGTCGTTGGTCCATTATGAAGTTGAGAATGTGAGTGACCGCACCTTTAACTTATATCAAGGTCCTAATCAATTACAATATTTGATTAGAGATGCCAAGAAACCAAAATATTGACTGTTGAAATGGGAGACTTGAAAAAAAGTCGGTACTGTAGTAATCGTATTCCTCATAGTCACTTGCTCTGAAGGTTTTTCTCTCCAATTATCCGAAGTTGAGAGTGGTTTCTTTGCGATTCTGATTATCGCAATGATAATTTGTTGCGATACATCAGAGGCTCCAATAGAGTAGGTATATCTTGGAGAGTTTAACTTTGTGTGGGTTTTTACGTGTTCACTTTGGACCTTGTATTTGCAAATACAATTCTACCAAATCAAGTTTACCACATTCTCCTTGCCAACTCAAATACTCAAAGTGTGGAAATGTTCCTAGCTTATGCATAGTTATTCAAAAAACATATCTGACCGTGAGCTTGGATATCTGTATTCAAAAATTGAACAAGGAGCCCATAGTAAAGAAATATCTATAAGATTATGAGGAAGAAAACACCAATTTTCATGGGTGTTTTTGAGTATTTAGATTGATTTGTTCAAAATTTGCTGATTCCACATGATTTGCGTGAGTACGTTTCGTGAATATCACTACAAAGAGAATCCGTCTTATTTAGGTATCTACGTTATAGACGGACAGATACTTGGGATGGATCTCACGGGTCTAATACATATTTTCAAGTTCAGCTCAGATATTCTCATAGGATGACCACGCTCAGTCTGAAAAATATGATTGATATGGGGTTTTAGGTTATGCTGAACGGCGTGAACAGTGAATGAGGTATCGAAATTATCCAGTCAGCCTTAGAACGAAGTATCTGAGTGTCGACTAATGTAAAATGAGCACCATCTTAAAGCAATGTTACGAATGAGGCAGGATTCTTCAAAACGTGTATTCTCTCATCAAGTTCCCCAAAATTGATCGTTAGATACATTCACTCTCTCATTTCACGCACTCTATATTGGTGCGTATCATTATAAGCCTCATCTACACTTGTTAGATCTTCGTGCCTTATTAGTGGTTTGGTCACAGATACTTACGGTCACTATATATTCCAGTGATCTGCCCGTAGAATTGATTTTGGTGTTGACGGTCCAACATTTCACGCAGGTATGGTGTATGATGCACCATTGAGCTTTCAAAATATTCCAGCGGTCGGGACAGCATCCTTGACTCAATTTTGAGCATGACGCCGATACATTTCTAAAAGCGATGTCTTAGCCTAGTTCAAAAGTAAGCCATCGTGCGATAAACTAATCTTATACTTAACTGTAATTCTGACTCATTGGAATGCTTCAGAAAGGAGATGCCAACTATGTTTAACTCTTAGCTGTCATATTTTTTTGAATCTCTTTGATTTTTCGAGGAAAATTACTAAATAGAACTTCTTTTTAGATCAGTTTTCATTCTTCATAACTGAATTTTCTATTCTTTGCGTCGATCTCAGGAACATTTTCATCGATTCCATCTCCATCACACGAGACTCGAGCCAGTCATCTCAGCAGCGGCTGCTCATACCTACACAGTAGCAATACATATGCAGAGCCTATTAGTCAGCAACTACAGGAGCAACAGCAGCAACCCCAGAGGAGTTTCACGATGTTACACGTTTGCGATCGCTGTGGAAAATCGTACATGGCTACGACGTCGTTGAGCAGACACAAAAGGCTGGAATGTGGCGTTATTGGCTCCGAAATTTGTAAAATTTGTGGTCGTAGATTCAAACATAGATTCGTACTCAATGCTCACGTCAAGTCTTGTAGGAAGAGATTTGATAGTGATATGTAGAATTTGTCTGTTACATTGTACTTTTGGGGAGGAAGCATGATGCGATGTCCCAGGTTTTTTTGTTTCTCCTATTTTCTATCTAGTGAGAGAATCGAGAACTCTATATCCCCCGATCAAGTCCAGACATTGTGATGAAAAAAGTAGCTACGACGAACACTACTGCAGAATATTTCAAAATTCTGAATTACTTTCACCGTTTCCACCAGAATCAGCATTTGACTCGATATGATTTACGAATTCAATTTTTTTTAAATAGAGGAAAACTCAATTTTTCGGCGTAACGAAACACAGCTACAGCTTGTGCTTGCGCTTCTGTGCACCTTTGACGTCATTGAGCTTTGGTCTTAGCACTTTCCGGACTATTTTACTTAGCTCAAAACTCTGATGAATTCCAATTTTTTCCCCAGTTTTTTTTCTATAAAAAGACTGCCTATTTAAAAAATGATAGTTACTTGATTGTTAAAACCCAGTCTTAGAATGTAAGTACTCAAAGTTTGTTCGACAACTGTGTTTGCCACAAACGCTTCATGCACACTTCCATGAGGTATCACTGCCATGTTTGAAAATGCCGTCTCCATTACTATTAGTGTATTATAGGTCGTGTTGCGGAAATGTGTTTCTTCTCGGACGAGTGGTGAAAACGAAGTTTTCAGCACGAGTTTGGGAAAGGACGCATTTACGCAACAAGATGTACAAGATATTTTATAGAAAAAAGTCCGGAAATGCATTTTTTCACGAACGAGATCCGGCGAGGAGGCGTAAACGCGTCTTCAGGGCTTGTTCCTATAAAATTAAGAATAAATGCTATACGTGGAATCACACAAATCTAGCATACTCCAGTCTCTGACTTGCATAATAACTGATGCAGAGTAAGGAATTACACCTTTCATGTCAGAATCCATGACAGAAGAAATAAAGTTACTGCATGTCTAATTGAATAGGTCATTTGAACTAGTAATAATGATGATATTAGCTTATATTTGAAGATTTAGTGGGAATAGTGACTTTCGTTTAGTAGAGAGTGACAGAGTGCCACAATGGTACAGGTAACCATATTCTTTCTTTTCCGTAATGAAATGATCAACAGGGTGATCTGTTGAACGATTGATAATAATTATAATGATGCTTTATCAAAGAATTGTTAACTGCAAGAGGGGATAGAATTCACAAAATACTATTTTTCTTTTCAGGTCTTCAGTACGATCCCATTAACTACACTGTTCCTCATGATTGGAATCAGATAGGATCAATGATGGAGCCACGAAGGCCAGGCAATCGAACGCCTGCCCATCAACAACATTTCATGTGCTATTGCGGTAAAGGCTACAAATGGATGGAGAATCTGAAGCGCCACCAGAGACTTGAATGTGGCGATAAGAAGCCAAAGCATCAATGCCATCATTGCAGCAAGTGGTTTTATAGGCGATACGAGCTCACCCATCACATCAGCTTGAAACACAATGTGATAACTTGAGGAGAATACCGAGTGAAATTCCGATTGTGAAGGAAAAACTGAGCGTAGTATCGAATATTAATTATAATTTCTGTATGGTAGTATGGCAGTACCGTTCTCAATATCTTGCATCAATTTCTATGATGATGACGAGATGTTTCATTTCCGTCTCGGCCCTTTTAAATTGCAGACACAGTTTGTGATTCGTGCTGCCAAACAGATGATAAATGAGACGTCCATATTTGCCATACGTGATGATTCAAATGGACCGATTTCGACTTGTTTCATCCTTACAACTAGTCGGCAGGTTCTTTTATTGTATTAATGGAATAAGGCATAAAAACTTCAGTAACGCATGAATATATAGTATAAAAACTTTTCTTCACAATCAAGCACCAAAAAGCCTTTGAATCCAATAGTGAGTATTGGTGGGTTGAGTGGTGAAAATGGACATCTTTTTTCATACTTCAAGGATGGAACAAGCTCTCACGATTTATTTTTCCTATACTTGGAGATACATGTCTGTGATAGAATGTGCATTGGTTATAAGACCTTGGAAGCTTTTTCAACGAAAACTACTGGATGTATTGGAATTGAAAAAAATTGGAATGATTCTGAAATGTTGGTATCAGTTCCGTCTGAATCATCTTATCTGTTGAATTATCCTCCAGATGAAAGTAATTAGTATGAAATCGTTTAATCCAGCATGCTGTGAGTTATATATTTCAATGAGCATTATAAGGGTATTTTCAATAAGAAAATATACACCATTCAAGATCGAATCTGTATTTGTGAAAAAGTATATTACCTCTACGAATTCAAATATGTTTAAAGATTTTCTTCAAGAGAGAAGTATCTCAATGTTATTGAAATTCTCATTCTGTTATTTTGATTACTTTCGTATCATAAATGATCAGTTTCAGTTGATCTAATTATCCACTCGAAACCGATTTTCTTTACTGAAATAATATCACTCTCTTTGAACGACGAAGGCTTCTCCGTTCGTGAACATGTTTCAAATCCACTTTGTGAACGATTGCCAAACAGAGAATAAATTTAAAGATAGATTTTGCAATATTCGTTTTAGAACTCATTAACCTTGACCATATATTATTATTGAATACAATATTCCCCTATTCACAAACGAACGAGTTGGTTCTGACCAAACGTATCACATGGACCTGGATCTCACTTGTATCCTCTCCGAACAAATATCATTCTCCATTGTGAGGTGCTTTTTATTTATCAGATCAACTTGTCAAGAAGATTAACATCAGTATTGTATCGATAGCTTCAATCATTAATAGAACAAGAAAGATTTCTTCGATCGCTATAATGAGCCAACGGAGAATTCGAATCTAATGATCTGATACTACTTGAAATCTCACGTGAAGTGCTGAAACAATTGGTGTCCTTAGTACATTATACGGGACCAGAATATTAATGGAATATTGAAGTAACTCTTAAACTATAGGAAGAGGTAATACTAGAAAGTCACAAAAATAAAAAGTGTTTTGGCCGTTCCTCCATAGGCCTGTTAACTACAACAGGGTTACTCTGGAGAGACCTGTTGTAGACAGCAAGAACTGATGTTGGAGGCATTACAAATTGAAATGTATGAAGTTACGAATGAAGAATTTAACTAGTCTTTTGAGGCGTAAGGATGGTGAATTCATATAAGAGAAAGGAGTAGTCCATCCCAACTAAATGTTAAAGTATGGACCAGAAAACTGATCCGCAACGGCTATATCGGTCCAAATTGTTAGGTTTCAATACATTGACAATCATCCACTCGTAGCTTCATACATTTCAATTTTAAGTTCATTCCTTATTGTCTCCAATAGATCCCTCCAGAGTTGTAGTTAACAGGCTTATGAAGTGACTGGGCTGAAACCTTTTTGATTTTCGTAACTTTCCAATTATTACCTCTTCCTATAGTTTAAAAGTTAATCGAATCTCCTGTTTATATTCTGGTCTCGTATGCTGTATTAGAGGTACGAGTTAAGTAGGCATTTGAGACTTCAAGAAGTATCGGATCATTAGATTTGAATTCTCCGTTGGCTCATTATAGCGATCGGAAAAACCTTTATTGTTCTCTATCAAATCAACACGAGCGACCAAATTTTCAGTGCTTGATCATTGATATCAAGCACCTGAGTGTCATTCCATGAAAGCGGATACCAGTGACATCATAACATTTTTCTACGAATTCAGGATCTTCAAGATGATTGACGGTATAAAGAACAGTGAAGACTCCGATAAAGCAGATTGGGCGAATGCAAGAAAATCAACAGGGACTATCACAGAGGAAATTTTCCGGTGAAAATCAAACCGAACTGGTCACACCTATTGCTCTAATTCCTTGTTCTTGTGTCTGTTTCAGGCGACACCATGCTGTCGAGCGTGTGGTTGACCGAGGAAGATCACGAGGAGTCTCATGAACATACTCGTCGCCGTCAACAACAACAACAGCAGCAGCGAACTTCATTGCGGCCAACGGTGCCCGATCACTTCATAGAAGTGGACATGTCGCACGTTTACCTGCCTACACCACCAGAGGGCAGCGAGCTCTGGCAAGACAATTTGCTCGGTCCGAATGTAGGCCCAGCCGGCAACCTCGCAAGCCCTCAAGCGATCACTTTAGTCCCCAAAAGACCGCAACCGGTGCCCACGGCTGCGCAGCGAAGTAGGCTGTTCTGTCACCGCTGTAAGAGAATGTACTCTAGAATCGATAGTTTGCGCCGACATCAAAAGCTCTACTGTAACACTAGGAAATCAATCGAGCGTCAGCGTCGGCACCTGCAACAGAGTAAATTCTTGCAAGGACTGAGAAACCAGTCCGAGCCCGCGTCGCAGTCGGCGCCCTCATCTAGCATGGCGAGTAGGGAACCGACATGAGTCCAAAAACAGATAAAAATGTTTATTTTGAGGATTTATGATTAATTTAATCTAATGTGAGAGATTGGGAATTTAACTTCTCGTTTCATTATTTGTAATAACTTCTTAGAAAAGATTCAAAGTTTGACAGATTTGAATTGGAGCTCTATGGCGGTTACTGCACGTGTGTCCTCGTGACGGCAAGGCGCTTTCAAGATATTTGTTCAACAGAATACTCTTCTGCAAAATCGCATCCATTTTGTTGTTTGAGTCATATTTATCTTGATGTTTAACCAAATTTTCTCAAAAAAATTGCTCCCTCGCTATGCAATACAGGTGCAGTATCTACAATGTCAGATCACCGATTTCATCACGTCAAACTCTCAAGAGACGCTTCAAAAAATAGCGCATATGGAATGTTTTTCGTTTCACATCAGGGTCAGTTCACATTATATATTTGAGTTAGGAGAGCGGGGAAAATGTAGAGGGGCTGATGCAAATATATTTTTGCGCGTAAAAATAACTCAATAAAATTTATTGATTCGTTTTCAATTTGACTCATTCTTGTGATGAACGATGACTTATATAACGAAAATTGAAATTATTGAGTACAATCATTCGATGCATTGTATTAAAATTTTTTAATTTTTGGATCCACACAACATCATCCCGTGTCTAATGTGAGAACTTATTCTGCGTATAACGCGTTTCATGCATTCGTACTACGGCTGGGACTTTCGTGGATCCGGATATTTTGATCTTTTGAATTATGAAATAAATTAGGGACCCTTGCCCAACTCGGGTCCGAATCCACGCTGGGTCAGCGGATCCAGATCCGAACCAAGATCCGGATCTGCAGATAGCGGGAAAACTGTTTTCAAAGAAAAAGTGTCTCGAGTTCATAATATTTACCAAAGATCCACGGGGATTCAGATCCGCAAAATTCCTAGCCCTCATTCATATTCATTTGATGAAGCTGATCAATGCCAATTGATGAGTGAATGAAAGATCCCACTTTGGTTCTCTTGTTTAATTTTCTATATCGAAACATACACTCATTTCTAAGGTCGAAAATTTTTCAGCGATGTTCCTTCCAGGTAAAGCTCACGAATGGCCCTAGGTGTACTCTATCTCTATCCTTTTATTCGCCTGTCTGTTTCGCTTGGCAATGTATTTTATGAAACTATCGCAAAAAGAGAACTTCCTCTATGAATTTCATAGACGAGTGTAAATTTCATACGCTGTGATGATACGATGATACATTGGCGTTTCTAGACTTAAGAATTTTCTCTTTCTTCGGTAATCCGTATTCCTACCCGCAAGCCCAAGTTGCTCTGGTTCTTTCATCAGTTCTCATTTGGAGGATTTAAAGGTTTGTGGGAGGAACGACGGGCTGTTCTGGGCGATGTTGGTATTCATTGGACTTACTGAAGGAATTTGAGAACCGAGCCGTCCAACTTGGATTCAGTCATAAAATAATAGAGAGAATTCTCATGAATCCATTTGCGTCATCAAATACGAATGATGGAATTCGCCGATGGTGGCTTCGCACTTATTGCTTGTTCCGCAATAAGCGCGAGAGAAAACCTTATATATATATTTAATACACGTTCTAGGTTTTGACAAGAGTGGAAGATTTATGAATCCGCAATGATGAATCAAAGAATTGCATTAAAAATATTTTTCATGTCACTAATAAAATAACCTCTATTGGGAAAAAACAACTGGGCATTAATCTTTTCTTACGCAACCCCAAGCGAATTCTGAACCAACTGTGAAGCAACAGCTACATTGTGAATATTCTGAGCACCGGAAAGCCTTTTATGCAAATATTTTCAAGTTTGCTCCTTTTTCAATTTACTTGCTTTGGTTTAGATTTTTCCATTCACAGATCCAGCTCGAAAAAAGAAAATTCGATGATTTCTGAAGATTACATAGACAGAGAACTTCTATCTATGTTGATACAAAATCCGAAACCACAACCATGGATTCTCCTCAACAAGGTGTTCCGTCTCGTCCAGGATGCTTACGTACACTAAAACATTCTCCACGTAAGTATTCGTCTAAAAAAATGAAAACCTGAGCTCAAGAGGTACAAGAATCAACAACGAAACAATCACACATCACCCTGGACTACACGTTTTTCGATGTTCCTCAAAACGAAGGTCGCCGCAACGCATAAGACTCTTCCCCAATCTGACCCGACTCGTATTTTGTTTCAGGTTCGAAGGAGAGCAGCTTGTCAGGCGTGGCAACGACGTCAACAACGGCCGGCGACCCCGATCCTCTCGACACTCAGGGGTACGTGCCATTGTCGAACCTTGGCTTCCTCGTGGAGCGAGACTCGGCGTCGCACTACTTGTGCGCCGGCTGCGGCGAAACTTACTCGCAGATCGGCTTGCTCAACAGCCACCTGGCGGACTGTTTGGCGGCTCTGAGGCTCGCGGGCGTCAGCAGAGCCGAGGGACTTGAAAACGGACAGTTTCCCTGTCGCAACTGCAACAGGGTTTACCTGAGCAAGTCGAGCCTCAACAGGCACCGCAGGGCAAATTGTCCGGGCACGCGCGCCGCCATGATGATCCATCGGGAGGAGCACTTTCGAGACAAGCGCGCCAAGTAGCACACGCCCGCTCCGGCCTCCTCGCCTCTCGATCGCCTCGTGCGCTGCGAGAGTCACTGACGCGTTGGGTTGGGCTGTCAGTTTTGTGATTTGAACACACGTGCGATCTTTTTTGGTTACCCTATATGCTTGATTTACTGTTGACTCGAGTGCAAGTATTTTTATCAGTATTTTTTTAAATTAATAGTTTATTTGAAGGTGGCGCGCGGTGAATTCACGAAACTTTAGTAACATCTTGTCATAGTATAAGTCTCTTTAAAGAATGGACTGAAAAAAATCATGAAGACTAATGAATAATTTTGTTCGTGGGCACTCGCCGATCTTGGATGTCTAGGCTGGGATTTATATGGGATTTATATATATTTTTATATAGATCGTCTCTCGTCTTAAATTCATATCAAAGCTCTACCTTACCGACATTCATCATGAGTCGATTCA
>JAPYYZ010006261.1:0-20171 GCA_030522705.1 Eretmocerus eremicus | reverse complement strand
CACACTGCGTATTAGCAGAATGTACCACTGTGTAAGATTTTGAAGTGATCCGCGGAGAGCTCTTTGAGTTATCCCAACTCTAGTGCGAATATATTATAATTAAACCAGAGTCGAGATTATTCCAAGAGTTTTCCACGGATCACTCCAAAATTTACGCAGTGAAGGATTCCGCTAATAAGCAGTTTGGATTCGAGCTTCTTTTTCGAAATATTGTTTTGATTTATTTCAAATCAATTTATGATGAATGCCGGTAAGGTGAGCTTTTTCTTCCCCTTAAGTGAGGCTGGGTGCAAGCTGTGTTAAGATATGAGGAAAAATTACAAAAAGTCCTTAACAAATCAACATAATGAACAAAAGCGGAAGAAAATCAACGGGCGCGATTTCAGATGGAGGAAACTGAGATCTATCCTTGTGATAATTTTTCAGATTTGTCCCAAATCTTTCCTAAACACAGCTTCCACCCAGTTCAAGTGAGTCATACAAGTGCGCGATTTCAGTGAAGGTAAGGTCGTTTTCCAGCGTCTATTGCGGGAACAAGGTGTTTCGACCGAACTCTTATTCGGATCGCCACTATAGAGTGACTTACTTAGGGCCAGTGACGACTAAGAATCCCAGTCTGACAATACTCAAGGGAACATCGAATCATTTGATGGCGGAAACTTGCACCGTGATTACCTGTCTTCGGTGCAAGCTTTTTATAGCTCTGAGTTGATGAAAACTTAGTGTTAGGTCAAGAAACATAAATTTGGAAAGTAACGAAGGTAGTTAGACACCCTTTTCAAAGGTTTTGAAAGACTTGAGACTCCTGAGAGATTGAAAGTACAATCCTACTATTCCCGATGATTTTCATTGAAAATTGAATTTCAACGGTGTTAGATTCTTTTCGAATATAACAATCGTTGGTCTAGAGTATAGGTTGGATTTTTATAAATAAATAATATTAATAGCAACATTTTTTACAGAAAAAATGACATTGGATTCGTGAATCCATCGTTTTTTTCGAGCCTTATACTTCATAATTGCTGTAAACCGACGTGTGTAGCTTCAATCAATTCCAAACTATGATAGTCAAGGTTCTACTGTCGGAGAGGAAGACACGAGAAACCGGAAAACATTACAAAGATGAAAAAATGCTTTCTCGGGCGGGGTTTGGACACCGCATTTTCCGAATCCCTGGACCGGCATCATATTCGTATTATTGACGAAACGATTGCACCTTCATTCATTCGTTCGAAAAACTTTTGTCGTATCCCTGTTTTTGTTTTATAAATAATATCGGACACATCTAAGAAGAGCGTTAATGGGCTTGAGTTGTATCCCTTGGAATGTAAGAATTTGGTTTGCTAATCAATCTTGTCAGGATATAACTGCGTCTTGTGTATTTGTAGAGGGGTTGTAAGAACTGCGAATTTTATATTGCTGACAAATGATAGGCTTCCCTCAGAGTATTAATTTTATCCTTAATAATTTTATCAAATAGTCTGCGAGAGCTCGATTGAAATCTTGACATGAAATTCGAATCAATTTGATGTGGATGAGCTGTCGAGGTTGATCAGATGTTTATTAATGCAACCTCAAGTAACTCGGTCTCATGAGCTATATGGAATAAATAAAATAATTAGTTTTCATCTCATGCCGCGTCGATTTTCTTATATGAGGATGTACATTGTCAAATACGATGCTCGTCGGATGTCGGTCATAGGAAAAGTTCCATGAAGTTCCACGTCACTCTCATTCTAGAGATGATTCCAATGTTTGTATGCGCTTAGTCAGTAAAATAAAGTTGAAAAAAGCCCGTGAATAGAATCGGTGTCCGAATTTTTCAATGAATCGTTTAGCTATTCTTAGGCATTCTCACCTTGGCTCAGTGTTTGTATATTCCAGGAATAATGGGAATTGAATGCACAATTTTGCTAATTCTTAAAAAAATTATAGAGTATATAAGATAAGTATAGGAAATCTTCGGCCACCAATATCAGTATTTAGATTATTGTTATCATCTTCTGTACAAGAGGAACATAATAATTATTGATCGCTAAAAAACCAACTGCTCAAACCACGATGTGTCCTTCATTGAATCTGCTCCCATTGTATTCTAAAACGATATTCCGATTATGTTATGTTGCTCTCAGTTCCATCACATTTTGGTTAGCTTTTGTTTCAATTCCTGTTTTATCTTTAATCAGGTAGTTTAATTCGACCATATAGTGTAGAGATGAAAATTATTCATCTTATTGGTCTTTAGAACTCATTTAGGTCATTTTAATAACAATTTTAATGCTAATCTCGTTTTTTGAGCTCTACGTCCTTTGATGAATAAGTTTTGTTCGGAGATAAACACGCAACAACATTCTTTCAACAAGACTAGTTTTGAACGAGCGCAGAAGATGTCTAATTGATGCACATTCTAAATATTTCAGTTCTCAATCAAAATTTGAAGTAAGGAGTTTCCACGATGCAAAAAGAATGAGAGCTCAATGACTTGATTATTCCCAAACCATCTCAGTTGGGCCACCTGCTTCTAACTGTATTAACGTAGACATAGATCCGAGCAGCAGATTTGTCATTTGTGTTTTGGCCACCGCAGTATCATCTTTGGGCAAAAATACCAAGGATCTCTAAATTTCAACCTTACATGGTTTTATCAACATCAATATTATTATCATTACAATGTAATGGAAATGAGGATCGTCATATACTACTTCCAGAAGTATCATGGAAAAAGTTCTTCATAAATGTATTTCATATGGGATAGCCTCCAGACAAATGCTTTGGCTGCATGAGCGTGATCATATTGTCATGTCTCGTGGGGGATGCAATATGATGATTCCCAAATTGATCAATTTTTGCATTCTGATTTCATTCGAGTCCAGTCAAGAAGAAACTCCTCCGCCTGGTCATCAATTTTGGTAAAACTTGATTAACTATGATGTGATAACCGGTACCAAATTCTATTGTATTAAAGTTGACCTCACAAGGTTTCTTTCTATGTGAAGTCGAGGGAAATTCAAAATCGAAACTCATGTTTGTATCGTGACAATGACCATATGTATAAATCCCATGTTTATAAAATATAAAACATCCATGTTTTCAATTTGAAATAAGGGGAGGTGTATCACAAGTTTCCAAGGTTGGCTCCCATGCACAAATGAAGAAAAATATTGTGATTCGAGATCTTGGAATTCGTGATTGATCCAAAATCACAGGAATTTTGGATCTCTTTCAGTCTATGAATTGGAGCTCTCATCTGTTCTTTAAAGATCGAGACGTAGCTCCTGCGATTTCTTAGTTCTGCACAATATTGTAAAGATATTCAACTCAAATTGGCTGAACAATCACGATGCTCTCACACCCAGTAAATCGTTTTTTGCGAATTTGTGACCGAATGTGTTTTAGGACTCCCACATGTTTTTTTTTCCTCGCCTGTTCTCTTCTGGTTCTGAATATTTTCAAGACATTGCAGAATTCCCAAATGAACATACATTATAGGACACAGAAGTTCAGCTCTTGAATATTGAGTGTATCGATCAACTTGTATCGAACTTATACAATACTGATGACTCTATCGCAGGATACTCATAAGATATAAATCATTGGTGACTCGATTGGTTTTTCCTGCTACTTTATTGCAGATCGTCAATACTGCGACGTTTCGACCGCTTTATCCTACGGTCCTCATCAAGCTCTGAAAGAGGTTTAAAAAGCTTTGGTGGGTTGCGTCAATTCACATATTCCATACTCATGTTATTATTATAATCATTCTCCAATCAAATGGAATCAACTATCCAAACCTACAAAAATAATTTTGATGTTAGGTGCAGAAAATATGTGAATTTGGTGTTGTTTTCTTGAGTCTCTTGCAACCACCATCCCCAGGGTGATGAGGAGATGAAATTCTCGGGCGGATCAAGCAGCGATCGAGTCCGACACTCGGGGCTGACTGATTATAACAATAACATAAGTATGGAATATGTGAATTGATGCAACCCACCGAAGCTTTTTAAATCTCTTTCAGAGCTTGATGAGGACCGTAGGATAAAGCGATCGAAACGTCGCAGTATTGACGATCTGCAATAAAGTAACAGGAAAAACCAATCGAGTTACCAACAATTTACATTGTATCAAATTTGCAGTTCGAGAGATCATCTAGAATAGAATAAGAATACCATTTGGAGAGGGGCATTTGTGATGTTGGGCATCAATGGGCTTCATTACGTCATAATTTTTCGTCCATGCAACAAACCATCATCTTCATCAATTTCTGAATGTTCTTCATAAAGCTCTTTGGACCAGGGTCTTCATGTGTAGAGACCTAACATCTGTGAAAGTCTGTGCAAGTCTAGTCCATCGCCAATCACCGAGAGGGTCCACCGAGCAGAAAAAGCTGCAAGTTCAGCGTGACTCTTAAAAAATGTGCCTCTTTATCTTTTGTTACAGAATATATGACTGCAGCGATCGATCGTTATTATCAATGTCAAACATTATATCTCCGTCTCCTAGCAGAGGATGGAATTAAGTTGCGAGAAGAACAAGCTCCGAATGAGGGCGGCACCAAGCCCCGAGACCGTGGGCTGCGCTCGAACGGTCGCAACGAAGATTCGCCGGATTACTCTTGTGCACGATGTGGCAATACCTACATCAGACCTCACTCGCTGAAGAGACACATTAAATTTGAATGTGGAGTGGAAGCGCGTTTCTCTTGTTCTGTATGCCACAAGAAATCCAAGCATAAGCATAACCTCATGTTACACATGAGAACACACCAGAAGTCTTGATGGCACGGTTGTCGTGTGCGACTACAGGCCTATTATTTTGCGACTACAGGCCTATTATTTTTACAGATGTTACACTATTTTCCCTCGCAAGCCCATCTCACTCTCGTTTCAATGATAGAAATATGTATCATACTTGTTTGTAGTTGTATACATTCGCTAAAGTTCAAATAATAGAGGTGAGTTTCAACGCGAAAGCATCAATGTGTAATGTAACCGAATAGGCTGCGGTTCTATTAAGCCCGATGACGTTGAGCATCTGATATGTACTTGGAAAATCTCTCCAGATAGAGGAAAAAAACCAAAGACTTCCTAAAGCGGGCTTTTTTCGAAGAGTTGCCAATTTATCGTGACCATAATAATTATACTTTGCTCTAAAAAAAAAGTTGAGCTCAATGGGCGCGCCCGGCAATGGACGCACTATTAAATGTTCCGCATTTAGTGAATAAGAGTTGTTCCTAGCTGCGACCATAGAGGTTGAATCCCAATTGGGAGTGGGCCTTGCTACTAACGAGTAAGTAGCGGATCAACATTGCGAATCACGGATCCAGACGGAACTCTGGGAATTATCTTAAATCGGTGAGAAATGAAGATATCTCAGAGGTACGCGGAACAGAGGGCCTTATATTCCAAGTTACAGCTATGAACATTAGCATTGCAAGAATATCTATAACAATGCTAATATTGATAGCCGCATTTACACATATCAGGGCGCGCGGTAGCGCGCCTTGGCAAGTATTAGACTTGAGCTACCGTGCGTTTTATACTTTGAATTTGTCAACCCTCACCTTGCTCTCTGACTTTGTTTGCATTGCCAATTCTTGAGAGAGGCTTCAACTCTATATTTTTCTTGATTACCGAATTCTCGACCTCTTATTGAAGTTATTTTGCGAGGCCTACAGTTTTAGGCGGGTTCCGAATCACCGAAGTCATCGAAAAGGCACTTGTAAAAATTCACAGTGGTACCGGACGGGATTCGAACCCTGACCTTCTGCGTTAAAGACCAGGAACTGATATACTGGGCCGCGGTTCTTTCGTTGGAGAATTGTATATCCCGGGAGAGAGGGTCTATGGAACTAAAATCTCTGAGATATCTTCATATCTCACCAAAACCAAATCACTCCCAGAGTTTTGACCAGATCCGGGGTCCGCAAGACTGATCTTCTAGTTGTGGTAAAATAGTGTCATCTTACAGAAAGATCAGTGTTAACCAAACGTTGACAAGCCGTCGTGTTTCATTTAGGTCTGATTAAAGTCAAGAGAGACTTGTTCAGACTTGTAATTGGAGTCAGCTTCAAAGCACGGAAGTAGAATCAAGTTCAGGTTGTTAATCTTCTATCTTTTGCATGAGAAATCACACTTTGGTGCAATAAAGGAGCTTACAGTTGAAGAAAAGACTGTTTTCCGCCGATCAAAATTGAAAATGTGGGTGCGAACGCAGTTTTCGTCATCCGCTCTGTGCTCGCAGGGCCTTACACTTTAGGCTTCGTACTCAAAATCGTCGAGTGCACAGGTGCAGAAGTTCGTTCCGACCCAGTAGTTCAACCATCTTATCACTTGAAATATTGTTTGTTATTCTTATGAAAGAGTTTTCAACATAGGAAGACCATTTGAATTTTCAATGTACATTTTGTCTACCTTTATCCCACAACCGTGGGGCGAAGGTAGATCCTCAACACAGCGACCCAAAGACTGCACATATACATCACTTAATTGCTCGGGTTTTCTTTGGGAGAGTAACAAGTGCGGTTGATGCTGCATCCGTAAAGTGCAATATTATGTCTACTACTTCCATCTGTGTTTGCGGATAACAAAGGATGAAAGAGTTCATTTACAGATTTATCTCATTTAGATGAAATAAGAAGAAAAAATGGCCTTTACTGTGTTCCTGTCTATACAAAATAAGTTAAAAGTGTTCAAATTCTGAACCCGTGTAACAAATCTAGCTCTAGGCACATTGAGCACTCAACAGTTATGCCTGCAGTAAGCGACTCGTCCCTTGAGTTCACGAGCAAAGTCAATATTTTAAGATCATCTAGCATGTGGTTGATCCTGAATATACAAAGCATCTTGATCCTGAGTTCTGCGTAGCAACAAAGCTGCCAACAATTTGCCCCGGACAACTTTCTCATATTTACTATGTCACGGATCTTTTCTATAGGTATACAGATTGTTAAAATATTCTCTTCAATAAACAAGTTTTATGATTTCAGTTTATTTTCAACTGGAATTACCAAGATACCTGTCATTCGTGGAAGTTAGTGATCGTCTACATAGATGAAAGGCTCGATGGAATTCCCTTCAAACCTTGAATTTTCCCATCTGATGTCGTTTTTTCTATAGTTTCACTTTACGAACTACTTATGTAAATATATACTCTGAAGTCAAGCATTCTTATCTAAAGATGATTATTATAATGCAAAACTGACCTGTATGTTTATCTCAATTCAATCCAGTAAGACTATAACTTGGAGCATGAAGGCTTACAAACTCGGCCTTGCCTAACCCTGTACATCCTCTGAACTACAATCGATAAAATTTTTTGTTACAGAATGGAAATCCTCAAGGATTCTTATGTCGGCTGAAAATGGTCCGCCAAACCGTTGCGTTTGTGAATGTGGCCGAAGCTATACCCACAAAAACAACCTACTCCGGCATAAACGATTAGAGTGCGGAGTAAGGCCGCAGTACGAGTGCCCATTTTGTGAAAAGCGCTTTAAGCACCGCCATCATCTGATTAATCATGAACGTACATCTCACTACGACAGGTTCTACTCTGGCCATTTGGATCCCCTTCAGTGATGTCTGGATCCCTCACGATCTACAGACGAATCATGTTTTTGATCTTGCGTCTGTGTGTGTACATACATTAAGAACGTTTTGTGATAGGCACCGTGAGTTTGTTTGTGTGTTCAAGTGATATGGACTCAATGAGTTTTGAAGCTTATGGTGACTCAATATTGGTCTACAACTAATCTTCACAGGTTTTAATGCATTTGGCTAACTACTCGATGACGAGAGTTCCTCGAAATACTCAATATTTGTTAAAGCTGACCCTATAGCAATAAGTCAATCGTAGAATGATATGCACTACAAATGTTTATCTCTATGGGTTACATCTAAAAGACCCTGGTACGTAGGGAATTTGGGTTTCAGTAGATTTTGCTCGATCGATAGTAAAAAGTTAGATCTCATAGAGCTGAAGAAGAGTCTCAAGAAGCGCTAAGCCCGCAAGTTCCTCGTTTTTGAGGTATTTCGTCTGAAAGTCGTCGATGCATAACGGGCATCTTGGTGTTGAACGCGACTCATATTTCACAAAAGTCTCTCAAAGCTGAGAAATCATATGAAATGTTCCAAGATGAATAAAATAAGAAGAATAGCTTTTGTTTATCTTAGAACAGTTCACATGATTTCTCAGCAGTCGCTTCATACCTCCACTCTTTTCTGCATGCATGAGTGACTTTGAAACGAAATATCTCAAAACGGAGGAAACTCCGGCCTTAGCGCGAATCGAGGCTTTTTTCAGCGCTTTGAGATCTACCATTTGATAACCAATTGAGCAAAATCACCTGAAGCCCAAAATCCTTATGTTCGTGCCGTGGTCTTTTCAATTTGTGAAGATGTTGATATACTTGAACCTGAGGAATGCTTTGTGATATTGGTCATTCTTTTCCGACACTTACGAAAACTGAAAATATTGCTTGGATGAAATTATACATCTTTGAATCCCTACATTTTTTCAATTACGAGGCGGCATTGTACTCAGCATGAAATTATCGGATATAATAATGCAGTTGAGGAATGTGAAGGATACAAGTATAGAAAATTTGGTTATTCAATCATTTGTAGATGAATTCTTCTAGTTGATACATATGTATAGAGTCAACTAGATGTCTAGTTGACAATATTTTCGTTTCATCATGAAGTGCTAGCTTAAATATCTATTAGAACCTTTATACCATGAAAGAAGATCGAACTGAAGAATCTGGACAAACTTTGATAAACGTTTGCATACGTTGACAATGCCCGTAAAAACTAATCTTCGCTTTCTCTGAGAATCGCCATCAGATGGTTCTCGCATTGAAACTCTCATCATTAGCTTGATTGAAGATCTTCTTGATTTGTTGATTATAATATCATTTAACGACGCACACCAGGTGCTCCGAAGGTTATCGAAAATTTCGTACTTATACTCCATCTTTTGACGTTGAATGAATAGTGCAATAATCTACCCTAAATTATGAGCGATGTGTTTGAAGTAAATGATGTGATGAAAGATGTACGTCATTGTGTATTCCGTCACTAGTCGAATTCCCAGCAGTTACTATGATTATGTCTATACTCTGCAAATCCAATTGAATCAGTATTCTCGTTAGGTTGGTTTAGGCGGTATTTTCCCTAGCAATAGAAATCGCTGAAATGTTGCACACTGGAAGATTTCATGAGTTTGAAGAACCTATCAAAATTTCGGGAGGGTCTTCAACCTAGATTCCGAGATATTGATCCTCCAAGTTTTGACAATTTACACGGGAAAGATAGAGATTTCAGCCTCTGCCTTCATTATCACAAAAACAGAACAATAGAAAAATCTGAAAAAAATTCGTACTGATAGGTCATTATGAGAGGAGAATCTCTGTAAAATTGCGTGAAGATCGTCGATCTGGGCTTGAAAATATGTCATTTTACAATAATCGCATCAATGAATAAAGGGAACAAAAATTTGGGAGATGAATTATTCTTGAAGTTCATGGTCTTGAGAGCATTCATGTCAAGTTTCATCTGGATTGGTGGTTTCACTCAAGAGATATTCGATTTTTAAAATACTCTTTGGCGTCTGTCTCTCTTACATTCAGCTATCTATCTCTCTCTTACCGCGTGAACCACCTTAATTGCACTGACCTTTGCACACTCTGACCATAGAATGAGTTTTAATTTGTCATGATGAGTATGAAATATAAGAGATGTTGATAACTGCTAAAATGTATTGATTTTTTGCATCCAACCCAACTGTTCCTCGTGAAACTGTGATAACAAGTAAAATTTCTTCGGCCGCAATCCTTTGGCCTTGGGCGAAGTATGAAGCGAAATTCAAGTTATGCTAAGCAGATTCAATTTCTCACTCTCATTTTTATCATGTAACGAGCGGACCCTATCAAAATTTCATCAGTGAGCAAACTCATCTCGTTTGAATGCTCGATTAATCATCCTGTTCCGATCAAAGCTTCGGAAATATCTTCATACCGAGGAACAGCTGAAAAAGTTACCGATTCTTGATTCATAGACTAGTACGCGACACATGGTAGAAAGCCTCACTGACTGATCCATTTTCTTTTTTCAGACTATGAATATCATAACGTCTCCAGGGCTTTAATGTCAGGAGTATACATGTACGAGGGCTCGAAGACTATTGATACTCAAGAAACAACGGACGATATCATCGAATGCAAGGAGCCGATCAAATCAGAACCGCAAAGGGAAACAACACCCGAGTTTGTTGATTGGCCGGAGACGTCGTCCGCGGACTCGCAACGAAGCAGTTGCCTCTCCGATCCCTTGTCAATTTCTTCAACCCCTAAACGACTTCCAAAATTGTTGCCAAAGCCTTCTCTGACATCGCCTGTTACGACTTCGCCACAAAATTTCACTCGAGAGCCGATTTTCATCCTTCCAAAGCCAAGTGGCTCAGCATCGAAATCAAATAAAAGTCAAACCAAGCAACTCAGCTCGATACCTAATTCTACTGCTTTGCGCAATTCGCCAAATTCTCGACCACCCAGTATTACCAATTTCGGAGAAAATTCATCTAGATTATCACTGACTTCAAGTTCTTTATCACTCAGCCAGACTAGTTTCGTTATGAACAAATGTGACAGAACTAATTTGACGATTTTGCCAAAAACGTTGTCACCAAATTTAATGTCAACACAGAGTAATCCCGCTCGTAAAAGTTCCATAAAACCTAGCCCAAAACGGCCCACTTCCAAATCACCTGGTCGTTCCGTAGCTGGTCCGAGCAGCTCATCCACATTTTCGTTGACTCCAAGCAGTCTTGCTATGACTTCTCAGTTGGCAAGCAATCAACAGGCACCATTCACGACTCACGCGTCAGCACCACTCTTTGTCGTGACTGCTTACGGAGGAGGTCAAACTATCGCTCAATCTTCCGAACCTAAGAATCGTATGAGACCGCTTTTACCAAAAAAAGGATGACCCATTGATGAGGTTTAGGTTACCTCTTCCGTCTTTGCTGAACATGTTTCTTCCATTGACTCTAAACTATGAGATTTTTCCACGATGAGTCGAGAGGTTGGTACTACAAGCTCATTGAGATTGTTACCAAACCATACTTGTGGCCTTTACTGAAGGCTCAATTTACAAATACAACTATATACATACGCTCTCTCAAGAGTTTTTCGCATTTCTATGAAAATGAAAATAAATCCAGTTTTTAACTTTGAAGTGGATGATTTGTTTATATGATGGACAGTTTATAAAAGAGTCCTCCGCCTCCTCTTCTTCCCACTGTTTATTTCCGTTGAGTGGCCCTTGCTGTAGATACGGCCGCCACCGTTGTAGGTATTTAAGCTTGTTGTCGCTATGTTGACCATGGTCACAATTTGTAAATTTTTTTCTCATTTTTGTCCACGCAACTATGAACAAACTTTACACTTTTCCTGAATCCTCCAAGAGTATTGTTCACTAATCAAGCTTACGATCATGAGTAGATCACTCGTTTACTTTTCATGCTTCAGGAGTATGCAACTCAGTCATATACGACTAATTGTTAGTGCCTTACAGACCTCAAAAGTTATATTATGCGTCATACTCTTGAAGCATATCAACAAAAAAAATCAATTGAACCCATGTACAGAAGCGAAAGATTGTACTACGTAGAAGATGATGGAATTTATAGAAATCAGAGTACTCACTCGTGTGAAAACGAATGAAACTTAGGATGTTATCCTATTATTCTTAATCTATGTATTTTGAGATTGCCATCTTTGAATATTATTTCCAATGAATCTTGGAACTTGTAAGATTTATACAATACAGTTGATTTCCAATTCGGGACAAATAGAATGATTTGGATGTTGTTATTGCTCAACAATTTTGGAGTTTTCTCTTATGGAAGTAGATCATGCTATCACAGACAGTACTATTATAATATTTGTGAATTATGATTGATCTCTTCTGATTATTGCTGCGAATGATCAATGCTTCATAAATAATCCAAATTTCATGCAAGATGAGATTTGAATATCTCCCCTTATGTTAGATTTTGAATCAAAATTCGAGCCTATCAATTCGATCAATGTAATCCAGAAAGTTTTTGTTGGAAGTGAGATTATAAATATGAGATATGTGATACGATAACCGAGTAAATTTCTCATTACTATAAACCTGCTGTCAACCTTTTGTCGACTCTCAAATTGAACAAAATGTATCAGATTTAACCCTTTGGAGTGAAACCTTATTCCTCTACTTTTATCTCACTTAAAATGGCGCAAGATTTACAAAGTCATATATATATATGCACGTGGGTAATTAAGGGTTAATACGTTTCAAGTTTTGAAGGCGATGGAGCAAAGGAAAACTATATTGAAGATTTGAATTATAATATAACTAAGCTGGAAACCATTTTTTCTCTTTGTCTTAGGGTAGGTAGATGCTATGAAGACTTTGGTCAGCTAACATGAGTTATTTTTGCATGGATCTTGAATCCATTTTTATCTGTTAAGATTCCATACTAATATCCCAAGACTCGTCGATGCTGTTTTGAATTAATTTAAAACAGATCGAATATATTACTATGAGGTCGTAACGGAAGAAGCAGAACTTATTAACGCAATTCACGCCTGTATAACTTAATCAAAATGATGTGATGGCCCTCTATTATTAGTACTCAGTGAATATATGGCAATAGTCCGTCTGTCAAGAATTGTAATTGAGATG
Organism: Eretmocerus eremicus; assembly: GCA_030522705.1. Classification (NCBI taxonomy): domain Eukaryota; kingdom Metazoa; phylum Arthropoda; class Insecta; order Hymenoptera; family Aphelinidae; genus Eretmocerus; species Eretmocerus eremicus. The sequence goes on along the minus strand of JAPYYZ010006261.1, from coordinate 7,446 downwards.
GTGGTGAAATTGGGATTATTCTCTATAATTTTGTACTAAAAATTCCTACATGAGAACAAGGAGATGATTCTGTTCTATACCAAGGGATATATGATAGTAGGTGACATTATGAATTATGTGGAGAGGCGATTAATGTGAATTGTGTTTTAATTGTCCTCCAATAGAACTGTTAATCAACTGCGGTTTATTTCTATAATACTTTGATCTTAGACTCGTGTCGCAAATATTATCCTACATCATCATTTGATCAGATAATCTTATCACTGAGTTGTAGCTATATGGATCGAACATTATACTTTGTTGAAATAAAATTTAATGTTAGTTATTCTAGGAGTGGATCGCGTGATTTCCATCTTGTGCGACTGGAAAAAATAACCAAAACTATGGGAAGATACCATTTATAGTTCAAAATCATGGACTTTCATGGTCCTCTGAAAATTCGAATACCTACTCGAAGACTCCTTTCAGCACGGAGCAATTCAAGTATTAGTGCAGTGGAAGTGAAATTGTCATTGTCTGCCAGGAGTTGAGATGGTTCGGAGACTAGGGATACTAATACAAAGACAAAAGGCATGAGATAGAGAGTTGAATTCTCAGTGTACAAAGATAACGTTCACAAAAGATCTAATCTAAAGCTTATTGAAGGGCCGATTGGGTATATAGCATCGATCCCACCAGCGTGGAGGTACACGATTAAGCATGCATTTACAAGAGAATGAAAATCCTTGCAATTTCTATTTAGATCAGTCGAGGTTCATTCACTTCCAATGAAAAATAGCTGATCTGCTCTATTTTTAAGAGACAGAGCATTTATTGAGAATGCAGATTTGCTCGTTGTGACCAATTGGGGCATCTTGAGTACCTAACTCCGGTGCATCTCTATATTTCTTCGCGGAAGTAAGCTCATTTTTAATTCCTCGTAGAAAGCTCCAAAATAAGCTTAATCCCGTGGAGAAATATTCTGATACGCCGGAGTTAAGAGCTCGAGAAGCTTCAATATGTTGTAACGAGTAACTTACCATTTTCAAATGGAACATTTATTCCGTCAAAATAGAACACCGTAGCTCGTCCACATCAAAATACAATGTGCTTTGGCTCGCTCTCAAGCTGTCGTAATGAACTTCAAAATAAGCCAAGATTTGTTCCAAAATGTTCGATTGGGGCAGTATTAAAGACACGAGAAGCGCAGAAAAGTCACAAATGGGAAAACTTAAAATGTCGCTATATAATTCCCATTTCAATGTCGAAGTAGATTTGATTTTGTTAAAAACTGATTCTGAAGTAAAAAAAACGAGGGAAAAGATCCCGTTTCAGATTTTTCGTCATTTTTGCAAAACTTTGACGCTCTTCAGGAGCACCAAGAATTGTCGGCAGCACTAATCTTTCTCCATCAGTAACTTCAGCAGCAACCACTTGATCCGAGATCCGACTGACATCCGAAATATGAAGTCTATGCATGCTGTGAGTGTGCGTGCCTAATAAATAACGTAACCGGAACGTACCTGAAACTTGAAAAAAATCGCGACATCACACCCATAATACGTAGTCGTCCTACTAAATATACAGCCTACCACCCCAACTGTTTGGGATGTCTCATTTTAGCTAGGCAATCGGGATAACAGTATGAACACGTCTATCTCACACAGCATGCGCTCGAATATTAGCGCACATAGGCAAGCTCGCAGTAGATCAATATGTGGCCTGACTAAAATTTGCTTGCTTGTGTTTGCAGACTGGCTGGCGTCACTGACAAAATTGCCGTTGACCTTTCACATGCTGGATCCACGCAGCTGCGGCGGAAGCGGTAGTGAGGGTGGCTCCGGCCGAGGCTCCAACTCCAAGGAGAAGAACTTCCCGTGCCCAAAATGCCCCACGGGCTTTTCGGAGAAAGGCTCGTTGACTCGCCATTTGAGATACGAGTGCCAGCAAGAGCCACGATTCAAGGTGATTGCACTAATTGATCACGAGTGCGGCCATTGTCTTTTTTAGTCAGGGCGAGTACTATGAGTAGTTTTGGCATTGTCAAGAAGTTTTTGAGGATTGAAATGCTCGCTCGTTATGACAGTGTCAAGGTCATGGCTAATCTTCAGTCAAAGTATATAAATCCCTATTTTGATATCCTTGTGAATTTTCGTTATGAGTAGTTGTCCTTCACTGTTGATTTATACTTTCCTTCAAATACTTGAGTCAGAATGCTTTGAATACCATGGAATAATAATTGATATTCAAAATGTACAATAATTTGTGGCAGAATTCGTAAAGGTAACAAATTTTTCATCCAATGCGAAAATTGATATTGAAAATCTCAGAAAACCTTTGCGATTGAAAATTTCATAATCAAGTATTCCTCCTCATCAGTATAGTTTTGGATCGTGTAGCTACTACCGGCATGACTCTGGCTAATTATTTGAATTCATATTGTTGTTGTCGCCACCAAACTCATACGGTATACTGAGGAGCAGTTCACCAATGGTCATTTCGGAGTCGACTATAAACGTTCCACAAAACGAACTTCGGCAACAAATTCCATTTTACAACATAGTTTGCTCGCGTGGTTAAGACAACGCTGAAACGATCGGGCCGGTTGACATTTTATTTCGAGATTCAATAAATTCTACTCGCTCACGAGTTAATTCTCTAATAAGCTGTATATGTATCATGCAAGAACAGAATAAAAGTGAAATTTTTATCGAATTGTGTGCAGTGTCCTTACTGCAACTACAGGACAAAATGGACGTCGAGCATCTACAACCACGTGCGCAACAAGCACGAGGGGCAGCGAGTCTATTGCGTGGACGTTCGCGCCGATGAAGCTTGCATGGCCGGCAGACGCAGCATGCTCACGCCGACCAACAACTGATGAGCGCGCAAGGCTGTCACTGGTGGCATGCCTCGGTCGTCATCGCTGGTGGCACAATCAAAAGCATCCGGCCCTGTTTGACCACCCACTGCCAGAATTTTGCAAAGTTTTAAAGACAATCTCTTGGCAGGAGCCTAATTTCCTACGATTCATTCTCTCGTATCTATAGGTGCGGGTATTGGATCAACACTTCAATAGCTCGTTCGATGAACTTAGGAATGCTTTCAGAAAAATTAATGCTTGTTCAAGGAGCTTAAAAATTTCCTTACGGACTAATTTTTTTTGCGCTTCCATGCCGAGCAAAACGGCTGGTAAGAATAAATAAAACTGTACATGTGGCAATTGACGATTTTAGATTCATCCCATCAACTCAATGATGAGTTATTCTAATCTGTTCCGCTTGCTTCAGAATTATTTGCATAATGGATATACATAACTAACTCAAAGACAGCCTTTTCTTTGAGTAATCTACTTAAAATGTACCCAATCCTTTCTCAAAAGACTGTTGAAAATTGAACAATTTGATTTCTGAATACAAATCTGCTACAAACAAGTTTTTTAGTCCTGTGAATGACACATAATTCCTTAACAAGTTTGACTGTAATCACTAATTCATTCGATAGGAAGAGATTGTTGGCAATGGTCATATGTTGAATTCATCAAAAAGTGAGCAAATATTAAGGTGCAAGAATTGATTATAGCGAATCTTGTTTGATTTCGTGATATGGAATTTTTGAAAATTATTTCACAATATCGCAGTAGTTTATTTTTTGCCAGTTTTTCAACGAAGAGTGGCATTCCTTTAACCTTTGCAGTGATCTTTTTCATCATATGAAGTAACAAAAAATCTTGATGCAAAAGTCGTTCAAATGTGAGCTTTTATAATCGACAATTAGAATACATAAGTGTTCTAAGTGTTGAAAATTTGGACTGTCTAGCTGCCGAAAATGGTACATATTATTCAAGAATCATCCTTCAATAAGAGAGAAGTTTATGTATAAGACTGAATTCGATTCTTGTGAAGCGTTGAAGAAAGTTGAACTATTCTTCTGCAACGAGTCAATATGTGAATGAACAAAATTAAAGTATTCCTAATCTTATTCCTAAAGCTCGTAGATCTTACGAACGATTGATCAGAGAAAGTCATTTTTAGACAACTGAACGAGAGTGTTCCGACTCTCTCGTTGAATTTGAAGTTATGAAATCATAGTATTTTCTCAGTATACGTTTGACTGTTCGTGGCAGTTGTTTGCTTTAAAGTATGAAGAAGTAAACTTTCGAACATATTTTGTAAGGTTAGTAATGTGTTCACTAGGAGCAGGATCGTATACATGACATTGTATTTATTGTAAATTAGTAAGGAACTACGAACCGAATAAGTAAAATATGTCATGAAAAATTGAATGAACAAGTAATACAGAAGCTTAAGTTACAATAATGCAATCAAATACATAAATTTACAACTTTATGTAGAAGAATCCAACTCATCTAGTTTAATCTAATCAACGCATTTCATGCCTTGGATAATGTAATATGAATATAATTGAAATATCAAGTTTTACAGAAAAGTATTCTGCAAATATCCTAGGACAACTAGTCATCAAGTCATCATAATTTATGATACTCATCTCATTTTACCATCTCATCGATATTCTTCCGCAAATAAGCTTCCATTTCATTTCTTTGGTGGAAATTGAAATTGACTCTCTGAAGCTTCCATCATCACAACCGTAATATCAGCCATTATGGTATAACTTCCTTTCCTCGTTTGACTCGAGATTTCTTTGCTTTGATTGATTCTTTCAATTTTTCTCTTCTACCTTGAAAAGTGAAAACGTTCAAATAATGGATTTCCGACGTAGTTTGAAACATGTTACCGACTTATGTATGATTTATGTTCAATAAATTATCCTTCTAAATAATCACGACCGTTTCAAATATATTGTACTGATCTCATTTGAAACCACATAGATTTTTTAATTGGAATGACTATAGCATTATAATTTGAAAAATAGGCTTTCAAGATCATATCATATCTACCAGACAATCGGATAACTCACTATTCATTTAATAATTTATCCTTGATGCTCAATCATAATTCAATTCTTAGTAAAGCGTTTGCTCATTACCTTGTACAATAGTATAATATTAACCACAAAAAAGCCTCGGAGAATTTTGCGAAAAAATTCTTCAGCTCAGTCAAATTCCATATCCTTGTCTATATCAGAAGAACCGCAGTATTTTCTTCTCAATTTAGTTGCAAATCAATAAATTTGTTACATATTCTATCATTATCCACACCACTCACACCTTTTATTGACTAATATAAAATTTTTCAGAGCTCAACGTGTCCGCACAACTTGAACCAATAAGTTTTGCGTATACAAGTCGCCTCTCACCGGAATGTGTTTATGTGGAGTCGCCGATGGACATAAAGGAGGAGCCAATCAACAATTTGGAGTCGCAAGACGAAGATCTATCCATGAATGCAGACCAATCCATTCTCCGACAACTTCTTCTATCGGTCAATTCAGATACTGAATCTTGTTCTAATTCAGAGAAGTAAAAGATGGGCTGGCTGTTTCGGTGCATTTGTACAGAATCGGGCAAAGATCTACTTTCAATTTTCGATCAAATTTTCCTGAATGATTCTGAAAGTCACTACTATCTCATCATCTTTAGAGTCTTGTCATTTGTATACATCTCATTTGTGACACTAAGAAGTAATCTTTCAATATAAAACGTGATCGTCATGATGAAGGATAGTCGAGCCACCATCGATTTGTTTATTTACTCGTGACATTTGATCTTGATTCTGTGATTTAAGAAGTAACATTTCTCATACTATGCCAGTCATACTACAAAATACTATCAAGTTTTGAATTTGTAAAATATCGATAAGACTGATTGTCGTGCAAGTCTTGAGTGCTTAAATTATTTAGCGATCAAAAGTCATCAATAGTTGTTCTTAGATTAAGTGTAATAAAATTTCAAATGCGGAAATAGAGGATCTTACATTCTGAATAAAATGCCTTCGATGTTCCTATGCTTTGTATCCATTCAGAGTCATAGAAGGGTAAGAGTAATCTTGGTTAATCATTTCTCCATCTTTCAATTAGGAATAAATGAATTAGATTCTTGAATAACATCTACGTGCGTTTCGTTCAAAATCAAATTTTTCATTACAGCTTTCGAAATCCACAACTTCCAAACAATTGTCCGAAGAAGATAAGCCACCGGATATTTTACTCTATTTATGATAGATTTAGCATATATACTTTTGTAGCTCCGAAGTGAATTTCGCAAAACCAGCGAATTGAGTTAATTTGTTCCTGTCTCAAACGTTTTTTTAATTGTCATGTATATTTTTCAGGTGCTACCTGTGACTGGATCAATCAACTGGATCCTCTGGGTGAAACCTCTAAACAACCTTCTTCCACCAGAAGAGATAGACAAACATATGTTTGTTCAACGTGTAGTAGAACTTACGGATGTTTCTTCAGTTTGAAAAGACACGTAATTTACGAATGTAATCAACCGCCGCGCTTTGGATGCAACCTTTGCGACTACCGTTGCAAACGTCTATCTAGTGTTTACGCTCATCAAAGGCGGAAGCATAAGGGATCTATAGTGGGAAGATTCATTGACTTTCGAAACACCCCGACCGAAGAACCTGAACCTACTTGATTTTATTATAATGCGATGCCTCATTTTTTTTGTGCCTTACTTTTCCTTCTCGTCCTTGTAACGCATCGTATCTGTCAAAATATTCTTATTATAATTCACACCCAAAAGCGGTGTTTCAGAAAAACTGCGTATGATTTGTAGTTCCGAGTGAAAAAGTTATGCCTAGGGAAAATGATAGAGTAGAGGAGCTATCGAAGTTATGTATCAAAACATCAAGGCATCAATCTTCAGCTGATTTAGAATATCACTTTTGAAACACTTCATTGAATCTTCTTGGATTTTCTTGGTGAAGGTGAAGAATGATTCGTCGCGATTTCATGATTATTTTAGATCATTCCTATGAAGTTCTGTTGAAATTATCATTACACACTGTGGAATACTGCATTTTGAATATACCAGATTTTGAACTGAGGTGTGAGCCGGAACCAGACGGATGATGAGTGGAGCAAACCAATTGTCGGGGCCATTTAACAATATCGAGAGTATTCTTTACAAGACCATATCGTGAAGATAGTTCTAAAAAGACGCTCGCGAATAAAAAAAGATCTCATGAAATGCAAAATATGTTGGACTCATCTATCTGGAATTTCTGTGACGAAGGGAAAGAAACCGGCCTCGTTCCGAATATTTGAATGTAAAATTCTTCTCTGTAACGCGTTTGAATGATTGCACACATTACTCGTATGGGGGCAAGTGTACCCAATTTGTTCAATCTACCAAAAAATCTCTCTTTCGATAATTCCCAACGACTCCAGTCTTAATCAGCTCTTTTTGATTGTTTTACGGCCTGTTTCTCAGGACTTAAGGCCATGTCGTAGCCGTGCATCCGACGCGTGGGTAGCCGTTTTCGCGGCATTTCCCATTATTCTTGAATCCCTTAGCGATTTGGATCAAAATAA
>JAPYYZ010006259.1:0-26701 GCA_030522705.1 Eretmocerus eremicus | reverse complement strand
TCCATTCTTTCGGCTGCCATGGTCATAAACCTAGTCTTTTGGTAAGAGAAACGCAATCGACTTTAGAGTGACCTGAGGAATTTATTTTGAGACTGAATCCCAGATCGCCACTAGATTTCTCGATGAAAATGCTTCGAGTATCCCATTACATGTTTAATAGGAGAGTGCGTTCCCGTCGAGTTATAAGAGCTTTTTTGATGCACCCATGATGAATTTTGCATCCCGCATCATTTGACCCTCAAGTGACCCGTAGGATTCTCTGCTCTTCCTAATGCCGTGTTCAAAATCATAGGTTCCTCGTCGAAAAATGAAAAATGCCTTCAAACGTCCTAAAGAATCGACTTCAAAGTCAAATCCCAGATCACCACTGGATTCCTCGTTAAAAATGCTACGAGTTTTGTATCGCATGTTCCATACAAAAAGTCCGTTCCCGTCGCGTTATCAGAGCTTTTGTTAATGTACCTACAATGAGTTTTGCATCCCGGATGATTGGATCCTCGTGTGACCTGGACGGATGGTTTTTGAAAAATCCCAAGAAAATCTATGGAAACGTGGAATTTTTCGCTCTTTCCAATGCCGTGGTCAAAATTATGAGTCCCATGTCAAAAAACGGGAATAGCCTCGAAAAGTCCTAAGAAATCGACTTCAAGGTGAAATCCCAGATCATCACCGGATTCCCCGTTGGAAATAATACAAGTTCTGTATGGCATGTTTTAAAGAAAAAGTCGGTTCCCGTCGAGTTACAAGAGCTTTTTTGATGCACCTACAATGAGTTTTGCATCCCGGATAATTTGATCCTCGTGTGACCGGGACGGATGGTTTCTGGAAAATCCCAAAAAAATCTACGAGAACGTGGAATTTTTCGCTCATTCCAATGCCGTGGTCAAAATCATGAGTTTTATGTCAAAAAACGGAAATAGCCTTGAAAAGTCCTAAAAAATCGACTTCAAGGTGAAATCCCTGATCACCACCGGATTTCCCGTTAAAGATAATAGAAGTTCTGTATGACATGTTTCATACAAAAAGTCCGTCCCCGTCGAGTTACAAGAGCTTTCTTGATGCACCCACGATGAATCTTGCATCCCGCATCATTTGACCCTCGTGTGACCTGGACGGGTGGTTTTTGAAAAATCCCAAAAGAATCTGCATGAACGTGAAATTTTTCGCTCTCTCGAATGCCGTCGTCAAAAATATGGTTTTCCTATCAAAAATTGGAAATAGCCATGAAAAGTCCTCAAAAGTCAACTTCAAGGTCAAGTCCCAGATCACCATCAAATTTTCCGTCAAAAATGCAGACAGTTTGCCTATCCATGTCTATAGAAAAAAATGCTTCCCTCTCGAGTTATACAGCCTTTTTACATAATTTTTCAGCATTTCCCATGCTCCCACTTCACGCCATTATCATATACATCCAGAAATCATTTTGAGGGACTTAGATCCACATTCTATAGGCCCAAACCTACTCTTCACCATTTTGTGGGACTCCATTCGATCAAAATCCAGAGGACGTAACGCTGTGCCCATTCTCATTTTTTTTTTGGACCACTGTGCGGCGTTCCGGCAAAATTGTCGTATTGGCGAGCGTGACTACCTCTGCCCCGAGCGAGCTGGCAGCTCGCTGGCGTTACGCGATCGCGAACTACGCTTTGAGAGCACCCGGGTGCGAAGACGCGTGGCGTGGCGTAGGACGAGCGTCGCGCGAGAGCGGGCTTGAGCTCCGCCGTGGCGTCCGGTACTCCCGTTCGCGAACTTGTAATCGCGGCACTTCACGGCGCGAATCCGATCATAACGGGGCGCAAGGGTACGACCCGACCCTAGAGGGGAACACAAAGGGAGCCACTCACGGTTGTCCAGGTCGTTGCGGGGCGTCACGGCCAGTCCGGCTCGCGCGACACCTCTCCTTCTGGCGCAACCTCCCAGGGCTTTCCGCCCAACTCTGCAAAATTGCGAGCTGCTTCGCCCGGCTCGCGCACTTGCGGGGGTCCCGCGCGCATCACGATATCGCCCCAGGGTTGACCTCGCGAGGGCTACGTGAGTCCGGGAACTGCCGCTATCCTGCTTCAACTGCCGCGCGCCGCGCGCCCAGGCTCCCTCCCGGCCTCACCGGCACACACGCACCTAAACTATTCCGCGGGTCGGGAGGTGTTGCCTTCTGGCGACGGTGGTGGCGCTCGATCTCGGCAACTTCGCTGCTCCGCGGTTGCTGCATCTGCCTCATCCACTACGCGGCGATGCCCTCGTCGTCCCTCGGGCAGACCTCGAGAAGACGTATTCGCATTAGCCTCTCTCCGTCTGTCCCGAGGTGACGACGAGGAAACGGCGAGGAGCCGGCAGCAACGCACCGCGTCGCAAAGTTCCTTCCTCATTCCATTTATATTGTTGATCTTGGCTCCGAGGTATTTGAAACTTCTGATTCCCTCGAATGGAAAGTTGTCTACTTGTAGTGGTTTTGGTGGATTCTGATAGTCATTCCGAGTCATCCGGAGATATCTCGTCTTCTCTTCACTGATTCCCCGCCCGGCTCCCGTTCCCTCCTCGATGATGACCATAGCATTATAAACTAAATCCTTCTTTGTATCGCCCACTAGATCCAGATCATCCGCATATCCTAGCACTTGTATAAGGTGTGGTGACCCGTCGTTGTTTAGCCCGTGTTGGTCATTGGGCAGTTTTCTCATCACGGATTCTAGAACGAAGTTGGAGAGTCATGGCGAGATCATGTCACCCTGTTTGAGCCAATTTTCTATATCGAATAGTTATATCGAGTAGAGAAAAAAATTCTCAATTATCTTTTGACTCCTCTTTTGAGCTTTCAAATCAAGCGAATCTCATTCGTTTGAGATGATAGTGAACTACTTCTTAGACTACTCCTTTGAGTTGGAATGAGGAGAATCTCATTTGTTCAAGATAAAAGTAAATTACTTCCTAGACTACAACTTTGAGCTTTCAAATGAGGAAAATCGCATTCGTTCAAAATGAAAGTTAACTACTTTTACACTACTTTTTCGAGCTTTTGAATGAGGAGAATCGCATTCGTTCAACATAAAAAAGAACTTTTGGACTATTCTCTCGAGCTTTTATGAAAAAAGAATCTCATTTGTTATTGTGAATTGTATGGATTCCTCCTCGTCCGTTGGCTGAAAATCTGAATAGAAACACCTCGTACTCGATGCAATCGGACTTCATTGCCAAAGTTTCGGACTTTATTGCCAAAAACTTTGGCAATAGAGTCCGATTGCATCGAGTACGAGGTGTTTCTATTCACATTCATTTCTTATTATTCGGATAACGGGCACTTCAGATCAGTGTTCAAATCCTTTGCAGGCACCATCAACATGATGCATGCAGTTCATTTGAATGAGTTGTATCGTATAGCTGGGGTTATATTAAAATGGTATCGCCCACGCTTATGAATGGAAGGTGCTCCTGTTGAAGCAGGTTTGAGGTTCTCCGAAGAGCTCATATTTCTAATGCAGTCCAAGCTACTGTTGAAGCAGAAAATCTTCGGCGTAGAAATGGTTAGTGGCGATATCTGCACCAGAGAGATTTCCCTGATTCCCTCGTCCTTGATCTAGATTATCTCCGAGATCTAACAGTTGGAATTTACCAAGTTCCCTTATTCCCTTCCTAAGTTTAAGATGAGATCATCCGAGATAATGATGGAGAATTTCAGGTAGACGAGCATGTCAGGGAAACAGGCTTCAGTTGGACCAGAGTTCACTCGAGATTCAGAAATGCAATTCGTCATCAGACATTGATTCGGTATAGGAGTATCGTTGAAGATATGCATGCTGAAGATGATGATCCTATGGCCAAGTATTATTGCGGCTGTCAATCAGAAGCAAGAACTCTGGGATACTGCGCACACATTGCTAATGTGATTTGGTTTTTAGGGTATGCTCGCCATCATGAGAATATCAATCATCCTGATGACTCTCTCTTGCATGCTACTTCGGATGCTGGAAACAGAGCAGGAGAAGTCATAGGTGACTTGAACGCCAATATCCTTATTGTTGACGCTTCAGTGAGGATGATGAGATCCTGAAAGGCATCCAAAATATGTATCACTATGTTTTCTCTCAAACATGTACTTAAGGCTGTGCGTATTTTCCTTGCTGTATATGTGGATCGCTGCTCAATCTGTGATGCACTAAACTTTTTTCTCACTTGCAGCATACGAACGGCGAAATATTCTGTGTATTCTTCATTTAACATGTGATAAATTGATTCATGAGGAGTTCCAAAGACTATATACACGGTTTACCAGAAGCACTGATCCACCGGGAACCGGGCTGTAGCTGGAACTTCAGATATTCCGAATTCGTAGAAAGGAAGTTTTTTCATAATTCCAAATTTATCTGGGAGCAGTTTGAAAACTAGCTATTTGGACGTGTCAGACGTATCGTTTTGGCGTATCGAACGTATCGTTTTGCGTATCGCGCGTATTGTTTTAGCGTATCGCGTGCATCGTTTCGGCGTATCGCTGAAACATATCGCTGCGAAACGTTCCAGCGATACGCCGTACTCATGACCTTAATTATTTACTCATTTAATCTTCGGGCGGATTGGCTATGCAAGCCTCCATGAACGTGCGCCTCGATCTCTCGTTTGGTACCCGGATGTGGCCGCGTTTGCTACTCTTTGGCGTGCTCCGGGATCTCATGGAGAGGCCGGGGCTATCAAAAAGGACGTGCATCGGCTCTCGAAGATTTGAGAGCGGTCGAGGGTCATCGCTTCCGCATGAGCGTGGGTAAGAGTCTGCAGGCCTTGCCTGCGAGCTCGGGGCAACATCCTTCGCTACTAGGATTACGGGTCGCACGGGGGGAGGGGGGGGGGAAGAATGGGATTTGGTGTAGCTCGAGCAGCCTGCCGACGCACCCACCCGTGTTTTCGGCGGTACTGGCGTTATTCGCGGGGATGATGAAAGATACTCACATGGCGGACATGGCTCCGGGTCCACTCGTGGCCCACTGGCTCTATCAAAACGGCACTCGCACCTTGCCTTTCCAATTTCTCCATCAATACAGCCGCCGACCAGGGGGGTTATTAGTGCATGCAGCACGTAACCCATGCGCCCGAGACCACTGCCACTGCTCTTCATCACGGAGATCACCCACGGCACCCACGAATCACTGCTGGAGGCACACTTTGTTGCGACGAAGCCCGTACAACCGAACTCACTGAGCCAACTACGTGTCGGCCGTGCACAGGCCAGCCGACGCACTGCTGTCATCGCTCACGTGGGTAATGCATCCACCTGTTCGGCAAAGCGTGTGAATCTGTAAGCAGTCGACTTGGCGAGCTGCGAATACCACTTCATACCCGGGAATCAGCTCCTCTACGATAGTCCAAGCCGCAGACAAGGGTAATGGGATCATTTTTCTGTTTTGTCCCTCGAGGTTCACTCTCCGCGGATTCTGCCATTCCCACTCTTTAAATTTTAGGTGCAGAACGTGAGCCGGGACAGAGCAGCAGAATCTACGAGTTGTATCGCTATTCGCGACCGTAAACTTGCGTGTCATCGGCCGGGGTTTCATTTGCATTGAGTACGAGCGCCCACTATCTGAGCTAGTGAGCGCCGTTTCCGTCCGTGACGGATCGCCTGTTTCTGTACGTGCCCTAGCTGAGCTAATAATTTCATTTAGCGGCGTATTTCGCTATAACCCAATCTGATTGCTTTGGCTTGTCATCTAGTAATGCCCTATCCTATTGGGCAAAAGTAGATCTCGAAATGACGACGAGTCCGTTTCAACTCGAAGATTCGCTGATTCCGTCCGTGTGCCGATTTGAAAAACTCAAATTCCCCATTACAGTAGGGAGTCACTTCATTCGATGACGAGCTTTGTGAAACTGCAGAACTTGAATTGGAATGTATTGAAGGATATTATCCAAAATATCATTCCAACGATTGCATACCAACGACATCGCATGCACAATTCGACTGGGCGTCTGCATACGGCTAGTTCCGATACAAGACTAAAAATGATCGACTTCGTGCTAGAAAACCGGAATTTCTGCCCTTAGAAGCGAATCCCTTCGGCTCGCAATATAGCATCTCATTAAAAACAGTCAGGCGCAAAAACTGCACTTGCGACGCAACATGTATATTTTGAATTGCGAATGACATGTTTTCTACCAATTATGAATTGAAATAACTCTACCTTGGATATCCTTCTGACAGCTGGTTGCAGTTCCGGATTCAGTGTAGCAATGAAGCTCGCGTCTCAACTTGCACCCGCTTTTTTCGGTCCTTTATCACTGTTGACACCAGGGCTCGGATCCCGGGTGATGATGTGGTGTGACTCGGACGGCGGGCGCGCCACTACTGCCGCGATTGAGCGCTCCCACGCAAAATCTCGTAGCTCGTGGTTTTGCGGTCTTGATGAATGAAAGGAGGCGAGGAAAGAGGCAAGTATCACTTACACTATACAGAGTTGATTCGCTAGCACGCGCAAACTTACACATTCCAAGCGCTTAGCCAATCAACTACGCAAGGGTACGCTAGGTTTCAGAGAAACTTCAGAACGCGCGGGAACCGTAACGCTTGAACTATATCGTAAAATTTTTTGGGCTCCAGGCGACAACTTGCCGAGTATCCGTCCCGCGCGTGGCTGACTGTCTTCCTCGACACTCAAACAGAATCACATTCACGTCTTCATATCGATTCACGTCTTCATTTAGCCTCTCCAACTGAAGCCGGAGTTTATTTAGTCACCGAGGTTACTCTGATCCAGTCGTATTTTTTTTGGCTATACAACTTTGGATTAATTCTTCCTAGAACATCCTGCGATGGCTGATGTGGAGCCCCCACAGAATGCTCTCAAATAATTCTCTACAATTCTAGAGCAAAAATGAGAGTGGGAGAATGTAGCCCCGATTTACTGTAGACTATACAGACGTGCTCGCGGTAATAAGGTACGTGTAAGCCATGTTGGAGCCGTGTAGTTGCTGTCAAAGAAGTTTTTCCCAGATTCCTCGAGCAATTATTCTATTTAAGACAAAATACTAGTTGACAAATGTTTGTTATTCTCTAACATGATTTTGTGTTCTTTTTCTTTGGTCGAAATCAAAGAAGCATTTGAGAAATCTAGGAAAAACATGGCAACGAGTATTTATAGGATACATTTAACACGTGTAATCAACCGCTCAATCTATCCCCACTTTTCTCGAAAGCATTGCGAATTGGGTGGAACAAAAAGGAGCCGGAACCAAGTTAGGCAATGACAAACATTCGTCAAGTTTTATTTCAATCCCAACTAAAAAAGTGTTGAAGCAATCTGGGAACAGCTTTTTGATTTTTTCGACTGGCACGGCTTCAAAATGGCCTCAGGGCCACCGCTAGAATCTCAGACCTAAGTGAAAGTATGATGCACAGAGTGATTTGGACTGATGAAAAGTGCTCCGCGCGTTTTCTAGCTAAATTAAAGTCGATGTTCCAACTTTCTGCAAAAAGCGATTTGATTTTACTCATGCAGTCACCCAAAGTTAAACCAAAAAATTTTGGCTGGTTCAATTTGAATGTATTTTGGATTGTTTTTTTTGTCCTCTCCACATCTTTATAATGACTTTGTTCAAAACGGATAACTTGATCTGCGACCGATTAAATAAGTAAATCACCAAAAAAAGTCGGGTGTACCCATCAAGACCCAGTCCTCTTTTTCTCAAGTTGGTCTGAGGATATGTCAATCCGACTTAAATCATCTTGAAGAGTGAGAAACAAAGCTGCAAAACGAGCTGAGGGGCGTCGAATTTGGATGCCTCGGAGTAATCGCGATTTTACGAGAAAAATACTGCTTAAAGATTTCTAGCATGAACACTAGCGGTCAATAGTTTGAGCTCACCCAAAAAAATGTATATTCTTCTTCATAGTTGGATAACTCGGGGTAAGTTTGTCGTAGAGGACTTTCACCTAGCTCATTCTTAAGCTCTGAGTATGTTTTTTGGAATGTTAGATTTTTGTTGTTCGGCAACTGAATCCGCTTTGAGCGATGCGAGATGAAAAAAGGTCGAGTTTTCACGACTCTCGCGGATTTTTTTTTGCCCCCCTCCCTCCCCGCATCTTTTAAGGAATAAATGAATCAATATAAAACCGTATTCATTCGAAAATCCAAGTCAAGAGCTTCGAAACCCGTTTTTCAAAGTCTTTCTAAGTTTTGCTAGTCTAAAATACGTTCTCTCCCGAGGGAAGATTCCTCTCGAGAAAAGTCATTATACTCCAGGAATGATTGAAGAATTGAGTATTTGAGTATGCGGATTCCAACATTTCCGGCTGTGTATCGTATACTATTTTTTCACAATCCGTGAAGGGAAGTTGAAAATCCGTGTGGATTATACACTTCTTCGCACGGAGTGTAAAAAATATCTTACGTAACGAGTGCGAAATTCATCATATCACCATCGTATGCCGCGAAAATGATAAAGGTGTCGGATCACTTCATGGACGTAATTATCCTATCACGTACGCGAGACGATACCGCTACTCGCGTACGCGTGAGGATTCCGAAGCTCACCTTGCGTGCGATTCCATGTCTTGCATACATGAACTCTCGAGTATATCTGGCTTCAAGAGAATCCTCGTGTGTGCGAGACTAATTCCATACTCGCGTACGCGAGCCCTCAGTACGTGCCTGTCCACGGACTCTATCGCGCATGCGAGAGGATCCCGGGGCTCGCGTGCGCGAGGGATTCCCCAATCTTGCGTACACAAACTCCCGAGTGAACCTTGCTCCGACGGTATCTTTGCGTGTGCGAATTCCGATCTATACTCGCGTACGCGAGCCCGTGTCATTCCCCGTCCATGGAATCTGTCGCATACGCGAGAGGATTCCGAAGCTCGCGTTGCGACCGATTCCATGACTTGCATACATAAACTCCATTCCATACTCGCGTACGCAAGATGAATTCCATACTCGCGTACGCGAGCGCCCAGTACGTGCATAACCCTGGAATCTGTCGCGTACGCGAGAGGTTACCAATATTCCCGTACGCGTGAGGATCCCAAGGCTTGCGTGCGCGAGCGCTTTCCCGATCGTGCCTACACAAACTCTTGAGTACACCTCGTTGGGATGGATTCCTCGCGTGCGCGGATTCATCCCGATACTCGCGTACGCGATCACCTAGTTCGCCTCCTTCCTGGGAATCTGCCGCGTACGCGAGAGGATTCCGGAGCTTGCGTGAGCTAGTGATCTCACAATCTTGCGTACACAAAATCTTGAGTAAACCTCACTCCGACGGTATACTCGCGTACGCGAGCCCCCAGTCATCTCCCGTCCTTGAAATCTGTCGCGTACGCGAGACGATACCGCTACTCGCGTACTTGAGAGGATTCCGAAACTCGCATGCGCGAGCGATTCCAAGTCTTGCATACATAAACTCTCGAGTATATGAGTAGATCCCGCGAACCTTTCACTTTCGAGGATCCAGGCAGAAAATCCATGGAATTGGGAGTATTGGATCATCTTAGCACTGATTCAGTGTAGCAAAACATGGATGAAAGGGAGTACTCTTGTAATTTTTCATCTGACTGAAAGCTCCTTCCCTCAAAATCATCCCAAAGTAACGATTTTGAGAGAATTTGCGAGGGAAGTAGTCTTGATTTTGAACTTCGTAGTGGTGTAGGAGAAAAAAGCCTTGTCCGTACAAGCTCAGAATGCATTTGCATAATGTGCTAACAATGTACTTCAAGACTGTACATGACAGAAGACTGTGCCCTCGACACAAGATAAACTATAGGCTCTGATATATACGGGAGTAGATTTTTGTGAAAATTGAACGTTTGAGCGGTAAGATTTTTCCTGAGAAAAAGTCTTCTGATATCTGCTCTGGACCAATGACATCTCATTCAACATGATTAGAGCTATGAGGAAAAATTTTTTCCAAGAGTGTGCTCACAGTCTACGAAGTTTGATACCTATTTCGGAAAAAAAATGCCTTGCGCCACTCGATGTTACAATACTGTTTTTCAGCCAGCACACTCAAACCTCTTGAGGAATGGATGCCAAATCACTTGCTCATTCCTCTTCAACACAACAGTTAGGTAACCGCACAAGGTTTGAGGTCGCATCCGCTCGTCTTTCGATGCTAGCGCTCTAATAAAGGTTTTTTGAAATCCAGTTTTCTGTGAAATGCAGGATATATGCTGACATTTAATCAAATCATAGTTCAAAACTGCTCTAGTCAATGACTTTTCAACAGACATGAGTGAATGTATTTCAGAGAAACTGAATAGGGAATAGAATATACAGGAAAAATTTCTTGTACTTCTTGAGACCCACGTATTGATTAACATGGAGTTTCTCAAAATCATTGATTTCCTCAAAAACGTTCTCAAGGAAATGATTGGCACATGTAAATTTCCATCATGTAGAGGTGTAGAAAGCACCTGAAAATTGTATCAAGCATGTGCCTTTCCAGAAAAATTTCTCGTTTTTCCGAGGCCCGAAGTGAGAAGTTCGCGGGATTTACTCATATCTGGCTTCAAGGGAATCCTCGCGTGCGCGAGATCATTTTTATACTCGCGGACGCGAGCCCGCAGTACGTGCCTATCCACGGACTCTGTCACGTACGCGAGTGGATTCCGGATTTTGCGTGCGAATTCCCAATCCCGCGTACACAAACTCCCGAATACACCTCGCTGCGACGAAATCCTCGCGTACGCGAATTCATTCCTATACTCGCGAACGCGAGCCCCTAGTTCGCCTTCTCCCTCGGAATCTGTCGCGTACGCTAGAGGAAACCGATACTCGCATACGCGCGGGGATTCCGGAGCTCACGTGCGCGAGTGATTTCCTAATTTTGTGGACACGAACTCTCGAGTACACCTCGCTCCGACGGTATTCTCGCGTTCGAGAATTCCGATGTATACTCGCGTACGCGAGCCCCAGTCATCTCCCGTCCTTGGAATCTGTCGCGCACGCGAGAGGATTCCGAAGCTCGCGTCGCGAGCGATTCCATGTCTTGCACACATAAACTCTCGAGTATATCTGGCTTCGAGGAAATCCTCGCGTGCGCGAGATTAAATCCATACTCGCGTACGCGAGCGCCCAGTGCGTGCATAACCCTGGAATCTGTCGCGTACGCGAGAGGATACCAGTACTCCCGTACGCGTGAGGATTCCAAGGCTCGCGCGCGCGAGCGCTTTCCCGACCGTGCGTACACAAACTCTTGGGTACACCTCGCTGGGACGGATTTCTCGCGTGCGCGGATTCATTCCGATACTCACGTACGCGAGCGCCTAGTTCGCCTCCTTCCTGGGAATCTGTCGCGTACGCGAGAAGATTCCGGAGCTCGCGTGCGCTAGTGATCTCCCAATCTCGCGTACACAAAATCTTGAGTACACCTCGCTCCGACGGTATACTCGCGTACGTGAGCCGCCAGTCATTTCCCGTCCTCGGAATCTGTCGCGTACGCGAGACGATGCCGCTACTCGCGTACGCAAGAGGATTCCGAGGCTTGCGTCGCGAGCGATCCCATGTCTTGCATACATAAACTCTCGAGTATATCTGGCTTCGAGGAAATCCTCACGTGCGCAATTCTCAATTCTTGCATACACTAACCCCCGAGTTTACCTCGCTCCAAGAAAATCATTGCGTGCGCCAGATCATTTTCATTCCCGCGTACGCGAGCCCCCAGTCCGCGTCCGTCCTTGGAATCTGTCGCGCACGCGAGAGGATGACGATACTCGCGTACTTGGGAGGATTTCGAAGCTCGCGTGCGCGAGCGATTCCACGTCTTGCATACATGAACTCTCGAGTATATCTGGCTTCTAGGGAATCCTCGCGTGCGCGAGATCATTCTTATATTCGAGTACGCGAGCCCCCAGTACATGCCTTTCCATGGACTCTGTTGCGTACGCGAAAGGATCCCGGTGCTCGCAAGAGTACGACTCTCGGGCGCAATTTCACGAGTGTTTCGGCTCGCGGCATCCGGCTGCTTTGGTCGCAACACTTGATTTTTTCACAATCTCTCTAGCAATCACTAGTCGGCTCTCCCGACTTGGTACTATAGTATCCCTTCTCCAGAATTATCATCCGACGACGTGATTAGATTTTGGTATCTTCGTATGAAACCAAAATGGAATTACACAATTTTGAATACTTCCCATTCCCAATACTTCCCATTTTCAATTCTCATACATTTTCAAATAAAACCTCTCCATTCTGCACTACTCTCTGAATTTTTTCGACTGACTTTGCCCAAAAATCAGTCAATAATTCAGAAAGTAAGTTAAATCTATCACTGGAGAAATTTGCAAAAATTATTCTTGGACTATTTTTCACGCTCCATCGATTGATTATCTAGAAATTTTGATTCTACTCAATCCATGCCTCCTCTCCTGTCATTCTTGCCTTCCGATCTTATCGGGATCTGTTTTGACCATATTGCATGATATTCAATGGTGTCCTACGGGATTATGAAGATCCTCATGAGATCCCATGTCACTTCTATTTATCAAATCTTTCTTCTCACCTCATGTTATTCCGTCTTACCTCGTGAGGGCTCCATGAGATTTGAAAGTCCATCTGAAACCTGACGCTGTCAACGTTCGCTTTTTTTTTATTTCGCAAGGCTTGTATCTCCGAAATAATGCGTCTCAGAGAAAAATGCAAGAAGAAATCATTTGCTCAAAATACGCCATATCACCCAAAAAGAAATAAGTTCTCGATCGAAAATTATCAACTTTAACAATTTTGGGTTAAACAAATTCGCACCAGAATCCCACCTGGCAACATGCATCACTACAATCAGAAGGATCTTGCGGAGGGGATCCCGCGAACAATTTCAATAGGAATATGCTCCTGGACAGGGGCTGTGATTTTACTTGTAGTCGAAGTTATAACGGGGGATGAGAGATTTGATTCAAAACCTAACTTTATTTCATCTGTATCTCAAAACTGACGCATTTTTCAAGGAGATACTCTGGAATCATTTGTGTAGATCTCTCTAGGACCTACAAAGTTATTCAATTTATTTTCCTGAAAAATGAAGATTTTCCAAGTTATAATAGAGAAATTGAGAACTTAGCTGAAAATTACATCTTGTTTTCTCTGTTTTTCAAAATTGATGCGTTTTTTGAGGAAGTACTCCGGAACTTTTTTCGTAGATCTACAAAAACTGACTCGTTTCGTTTCCTCGAAAAAGCTGTATTTTTCGATCATTCATAACGGAAAAATCGAGAAACTATTTTAAAAAACCAAAGCTAGCCACCTTCTCCAATCCAATGGGTCTTTTCAAGATAGTTGCAGTAATATTAGCTTCTCATCTCGCTTTTCATTGAACTATTATACAAGTCCATTCGGTCAATCCCAACTCGTACAATGACTGTTTGAGTGTCGTCATTGCCAGCAGGCGCTGCGGCCTGCTGGCAAGAGGCTGCTTTGCGAGGTGGGAGAATAGCTTGAAAACTGTTGTTTGGCCTAAAATCGCCATAACTTGGCTCCCAGACGTCCAAATAAGACTTTCCTTGGCTAATTTTGAAACATTCCCCATTGACTAACAAGAAGAGAACCTGGTATGCGGGTCATGGATTATGCTGAAACATTGGGAGTGTTCTACTTCTGTTGCCAAATTATGATATGAATGATTCTGCCAAAAATGGGATTTTTGGGACTAAAACGGGTGTGATTTAGGCCAAACAATTATTTCAACTCTAAATGAGTTCCGGGTGTTTAATAGAGTTAATTCTGACATGTTTGGGCATCAAAACAAGTATCCAGAATTACGTAGGCCGAGGTGAATTCCAGAAGAACCTACGGCATGTCTTGAGGGGCAGAGAGGGGGGCGGAATTGACAGAGACCGGGAAACCCTGGTGAACTTTTGTCCTTCGTCGGCCAAGCCGCCGCAGTCATCATGTTTTGGCAAGGACTTCTCAGAAGATTCGTGATTAAAACAACGGATGTATCCGTCCACAAATCGAGTCGCAACTCGCTATTCCCTCAACTAATCTTAGATGTATGGAGAGTTGAAAGAATAGCGACTCGCGACATCGCGACTCGATATACCTCCACAATGGTATCGAGCGATGATGTGCGGATATCAAGAAATGATAATAGACCCGTCAATCGAGCGGTGTTTCAGTTTGCTTCCTTTATTCTTCTTCGTTCGTCGCTTCGTTCTCATCTCTCGCCCATCTAAACGATAGAACTTGATCCATAGCATGCAAGCTGATAAGAGAAGTGAGAAAAGAGTCGGAATAATATAACTCGTTCTTCAGGTTTTTATGCCACTGATTTGCTATCAATCATTCCATTCCTCAAATATAATTAGTCAAAGGAACCGGTTATTGAGATACCTCGTTCCTTCTTGTCGTCGGGTCGCATTTACAGTCGAGTATTTCCTCCATTTTTCTTATTCTCAAGCATACATCATCGAAGATTAAGATCAGGATCGAGATCCAAGAAGTTATTGCCGAATATAGGGCCAATATGTCAGTTCCGTGCCCTGTGACATTCGCGCTTCCGGGCCAATATCTGCGGTAGAAATCGCGCTATGCATTTGAAATTTTTTTGAGCTAAACTATCTGAAAGATCATGGTATCCAGGTATCAAATTCCATAGCTACCGATGCAAAAAGTCACCGTTTGATCCGCAGGACGAGGGTATACATTTCTTGCCGGACTTTTGCTTGCAAATCTATTACCTCCGTTTTCCTCAATAAAAAGTAACTTTTCTTATTTTATACCTTTCCACATAATTTTCTCAAATAGCTAGCGACAAAACAAAACTTTTCCATACACCAAGGTTTCGGAAACAATTGATGTGCGACCGTGGGAGAGCGCCAACTTGTGAGAAACACGTTTTGTCAAGCTCGTCGGTCAGTTCCGTACCTTATTAGCGCGACCAATAGGCGCACGGCTCCGAAGATCCTGCTCGACTTTTTTTTCAAGTATTTAGTGATCATATGAAATCCTCAGGGTTTTGAGGCTGTAGCTCGAGTCATCTGTCTGTGAGGTCGATTTTAGTGGCTCAATGGCAGTTCCATACCCTGTGACATTTGATTTTCAAAAGATTCGAATTTCGCGTTGCGCGTCAAGTTTGTGAATCAATCAATGACTCGAAACTGCTCTGAACAGGGAAAATCGTTGCTGGACCTCGTTGAGTATCTCGTCGATACAACGAGGTTCGAATGCCTACTCTTTACAATACCATCAGGTATGAACTGAATATTGAGTAACGAGTGATGAGTACTTTCACTCTATTGAATAAAAAAATATGGTGTGATCCGATTGAGAGGGATGTTCCGAGCAAAAACTAGAAACCGACAAAATGAGCTCAGAATCAAGATGCGCACGAGTTTAATCTCGTGTCTAATCTGAACTATTGACCGGTAGTGTTCATGCTAGAAGTCTTTAAGCGGTATTTTCCTCGTGAAATCGCGATACTCCAAGGCGTCCAAATTCGACGCCCCTCAGCTCGTTTTGCAGCTCTGTTTCTCACTCTTCAAGACGATCTGAGTCAGATTGACATATTCTCGATTGACACAAAAACGGGCGATCCGTCACGGACGGAAACGGCGCTCACTAGCTCAGGAAGTGGGCGCTCGTATTCAATGCAAATGAAACCCCGGCCGATGACACGCAAGTTTACGGTCGCGAATAGCGACACAACTCGTAGATTCTGCTGCTCTGTCCCGGCTCACGTCCTGCACCTAAAATTTGAAAAATGGGAATAGGAGAATCCGCAAAGAGTGAGCCTCCGAAGACAAAACAAGAAAATGATCCCATACCCTCGTCTGCGGCTGGAACTATCGCGGGGGAGCTGATTCCCAGGTATGAAGTGGTATTCCCAGCTCGCCAAGTCGACTGCTTACAGATTCACACGCTTTGCCGAACAGGTGGATGCATTACTCACGTGAGCGATAACAGCAGTGCGTCGGCTGCACAGTCACGCCTGTGCACGGCCGACACGTGGTTGGCTTAGTGAGTTCGGTTGTAAAGGCATCGTTGCAACAAAATGTGCCTCCAGCAGTGATTTGTGGGTGCCGTGAGAGATCTTCGTGATGGAGAGCAGTGGCAGTGGTCTCGGGCGCATGGGTTACGTGCTGCATGCACCCATAACCCCCTTGGTCGGCGGCTGTATTGATGGAGAAATTGGAGAGGCAAGGTGCGAGTGCCGTCTCGATGGAGCCAGTGGGCCAGGAGTGGGCCCGGAGCCATGCCCGACACGTGAGTATCTTTCATCGTCCCCGCGAATAACGCCAAAACCGCCGAAAACACGGTTGGGCGCGTCGGCAGGCTGCTCGAGCTACACCAGGTCTCATTCTCCCCCCCCCCCTCTCACCCCGCGCGACCGATATCCTAGTAGCGGAGGATGTTACCCCGAGCTCGCAGGCAAGGCCTGCAGCCTCTCACCCACGCTAATGCGGGAGCGATGACCCTCGACCGCTCTCAAATCTTCGGGAGCCGAGACACGCCCTTTTTGATAGCCCCGGCCTCCCCACGAGATCCCGGAGCACGCCGAAGACCCTACTAAAAATGCTGACGTCCGGCCGGACGTATGGCCGGCTATACAGCCGATCGTCCGGCTGGACGTACAGCCGGACGTCCGGTCGGACATGCAGCCGGACGTCCGGTCGGACATGCGGTCGGTCGTCCGGCTGGACGTAACAGATATGGTCATTCTACGTACGTCCGGCCGTACGTTCAGCCGGACGTTCCACATAAAAATAGTCTCTAATATTCTCTCTTCATTCTTATTCCATTTCTTGTTTTATTGATTCGTTTTATTTTATTTTTTTTTATTCTTGATTCTTGATTTTTCTGATCTTCCATATGAAACTCATTGAATAGGCCATGATTACTGATTTCGACTCTATAAAGAAGACGAAGAATATCGAGGAGGGAGATTGAGGTTGATTATGGAGATGAATGATTCAACAAATGCTTCACGAAGTCACTCAAAAA
Organism: Eretmocerus eremicus; assembly: GCA_030522705.1. Lineage (NCBI taxonomy): Eukaryota > Metazoa > Arthropoda > Insecta > Hymenoptera > Aphelinidae > Eretmocerus > Eretmocerus eremicus. Next base: position 9,800 of record JAPYYZ010006259.1, on the reverse strand, counting down.
TATATTCAGTCATTATTTTCAGATGAACTATTCAGATACTCGATTATATGTTTTGCAAGATTTCACATAAGGATGAATACAGTCTTGAATCATCTAACTGCAAAGTTGATGGATCGAATCAATGTAGAATGGAATACTCCTTTGAGGGGAGGTACTCACTCGGGTCGCCCAATTGATGTCTCATTGAGGATTTATGGATGCATCATTCGGCCACCCCGTGACTCTTTGATGTTCTCCGCGGCTCCTTCAGGTCCCAGAGTCTACGCTCCTACATCTTCACCGATCGCTACACTTCTCGCACATGCGCCGACACTCGTGGATGGACTGCCGCGATTCCGTCTCAATTCGTGATGGCGAGCATGGACGAAGTTTTCGTGATCGGGTCTCAGGCTGGCTGCGTGCCTCGCCTCGTCGCCGCCACCTGCAGGCCCGCATTTGCGACAACGCTTGTGCCCGTCTTGCATCTCTCGCATCCCGTTGCATGCACGCGCGCATCATTTCCAGAGTGGTTGTCCGCGCGTGCATGCGCGCAATGGGAGGCAGTTGAGGCAGGATGTGCACAAATGCCGGTGCAAATGCAAGACTACAGATGGCGGCGAGAAGGCGAGGCAAGCAGCCAGCCTGGGACCCGATCACGAGAACTGCGTCCATGCTCGCGATCAAGCAATGAGACGGAATTGCGGCAGTCCATCCACAAGTGTCGGCGCATGTGCGAGAAGTGTAGCAATCGTCTCTCGTTGCGGAGAGCCGACTCGGGGCATGGCCATGAAAAACATGCATGTATGTTTGCATGCGGATGCGATAGGTGGCAGTATGAGCACGAGCGCTAGCGCATAGACACAGCTGCAGATATCGACGTTGAGGCAAGGTGAAGATATAGCAGCGTAGACTCTGGGACCTGGAGGAGCAGCGGAAAACATCGAAGAGTCACGGGGGTGGCCAGGTGATGCATCCATAAATCTTCAATGAGACATCAACTGGGCGACGCGAGTGAGTACCTCCCCTCAAGGGAGTATTTCAATTCTATATTGATTCGATCCATTAACTCTGCAGTTAGACGATTCAAGACTGTATTCATCCTTATGTAGAATTTTCCAATACATATAATCGAATATTTGAAAAGTCCATCTGAAAATAATGACTAAATATATTTTTAAGTGACTTTGTGAAGCATTTGTCGAATTATTCATCTTCATAATCAACCTCAATCTCCCTCCTTGATATCCCTCGGCTTCTTCATTGAGTCGAAATTAGTAATCATGGCCTATCCAATGCGTTTGATATGGAAGGTTAGAAAAATCGAAAATCAGAAATGAAGGAAAACAGAATTAATCAATAAAACAAAAATGGGAATAAAAATGAAGAAAAAATATTAGAGACTATGTTTATGTGGAACGTCCGGCCGGACGTACGGCCGGTCGTCCGGCTGTACGTCCGGCCGGACGTCAGCATTTTCAGTAGGGGAGTAGCGAACGCGGCCACATCCGGGCGCCAAACGGGAGATCGAGGCGCACGTTTATAGAGGCTTGCCTAGCCAATCCGCCCGAAGATTAAATGTGTAAATGATTAAGGTTATGAGTACGTCGTATCTCTGAAACGTATCACAGCGATACGTTTCAGCGATACTCCGAAACAATACACGCGATACGCTGAAACGATACGCGCGATACGCAGAACGATACTCTCGATACGCCAAAACGATACGTTCGATACGTCAAAATAGCTTGTTTTCAAACTGCTCCCAGATAAATTTGGAATTCGGTTCCCGGTGGATCAGTGCTTTCGGCAAGCCGTGTATATTGGTCGGCCAATCGATGGTTAGGTCAAACCCGCAGTAAAATATAATCACCCCGGTGAGTTCTCTGTGGTTCTCGAACCATATGACAGCGGTCTTGGATGACGATAGGATTCTTGAATGAAAATTCAAGAATCCGATATTGCGGAGACATTCGCGAGCTTAGCATGATGTTCGTTCGTTGATGAATTCAACGTGGAGTATATTCCCTATGATCTTCGAATACTAATCAGTTCGGAGACTTTTTTCTTATGGTGGTCAATGAGGGGAATCTGCTCACAGACGTTGTGACAGGTTGCGCCTTTGGGTTCAAACAGAGCCCGGCATCGCCTAAACTTCCCCGCTAATCGGGGTAACATCCACCATGTCATAACCAACCCACCCTGGAACCGACAGGGCTCAGCTTCGCATCGATCACGGACCCTCTGGCCACCTGACCCCAGATTGCGGCACCTTAGAGCATGATAGAATAGCTCACGGTACTGAGTAACGCTCTCCTATTCGGCTTCGGCCCGCCAATGTTCGGCATGAGCCGCTGGAGAGCACTGCATACTTCATCTGCTTTGAGCGCGGTTTCACGAACCTGTGCCTTGTAGCTCCACTTATCGTCGAACCACAACTCAAGGCACTTCATTTCCCTCTTGGCTGGGATTTCATGCCTGTTGATGACAAAGACAGGCTTCTCAGAACTCCTCCTCTTTGTGACGAGCATCCCCTCGCACTTGTGTTCGGGCAGTTCCAAGTGATTCTCGAGGAACCACTGGCTGATGCAATAGAGGGACTCATTCCCAATGCACTTCACCTGCCACGCGGTTTCAGCGAGTATGACTAGAGCCGCATCGTTCGCGAACCCTACAAGCTCCGCCCCATCTGGGAGATCCAATTCGAGGAACTCATCATATTGTGTGTTCCATTCGAACGGTCTTGAGACGGAGCCCTGGGCTATGCCTGCAGAGAGCTCCAACTCGATTCGGCTCTCGTCCATGTCGCAGACGAGCACTCAATCTCTCAATCCAGCGCTGTAGATCGCCAACAGGTAGGGCGGCACTCTTCCATCCAGGGACTTGTAAATGCGCTCCCAACCCGCAGTGTTGAACGCGTTCTTGACGTCCAGTGCGATGATAGCGCAGAACCCGCCTCCTGGCTCATGCCCCATTTTCAATGCAGCTTCGACTCTATCTTGCACACACTTGATTGCGTGCAGCGTTCTGCGCCCTCTGCGGAAGCCGTACTGCATCGTGGACATTTCTCGGCTGGGCTCGTACTCCTTTTCGAGTCGGTTGAGGACCATGCGGTCGTACATCTTCCCCAAGTTGTCCAACATGTTGAGCGGTCGGTTCGACGAATGATCCTTCGGGTCGCCGCCTTCACCTTTTGGGATAAGGACCAGCTTCTGCCGCTTCCATGCGAAAGGGAATACTCCTGCTAGCAGGCATTCGTTAAACACCCTCAGCAAAAGGCCGGGCCAGACTCTAGCTACGAGCTTCAGAGCCTCGTCAGGGATCCCATCTAGCCCCGGGGCCTTGCCATTCGCAAGTCTCTTCACGGCTTGCCTCAGCTCCCCCTCGTCGGATAGAGGTATGGTCTCGGCAACGACACTGGGGAAGGTGAGTCTGGGTTCTCCTTAAGGGTACAGGGCCCTAGATATCCTCAGCATCGTTCCCTTGTCGGTTGGTGCAGACTTGCCCTCCTGCGAGCGCAACTTGCTCATCACCACTCTGTAGGGCGTTCCCCATGGATCGCTGTTGACCATGTTGCACAGGTCCACCCTACACTTCTGCTTGCTTGAGCGAATTGCGTTCTGGAGGAGCTTCTTTGCTGCTCTATGTGCCTCTTTCTCAGCTTCAGCTGTCGCGAGTCCACGTTTGCGTGACCGCTTCGCTCGTCTCCTTTTGGCATCGACGTCTCTGCGGGGACGCGCTATCTGCTCATTCCACCAGTGAACCTGCTTTCTGTGGAAGCGGGGTAGTTTTCTATGTGGCATGGAGGCATCGCAGGCTTGAGATATGGCCCTTGTGACGTTGGCTACCATTTCGTCCGATGCGAGACTCTCTTCGGGCTCTTCAACCGTTAAGATTGCCTCTCCAAACCTCTCCTCATCGAGCTTGCGGACTTGCCATCCAATTATCCGCGGCTCATTCCTCGCTCTCTCTCCCCCATCCAGCCTGATGAGGATGTGCTGGTGGTCGCTGAGAGTTTCCGTATCCAAGATCTGCCACGTCGTGATTCGTCGCGCTAGCGACGAGCTGACAAAAATCAGGTCAAGAACGAAGGAAGATGCATCTCATTGCCTTGTCGCTTGTCTCACTTGATTGAGCAGGACCAGGTCAAGCTGAGCCATGGTCACCGCCAGTGCAGTGCCACGCTCATCTCTAGGTCCTCTGCTCCAGGCTGGTGATTTGGAGTTAAATCTCCAGCAACCACCGCAGGTCCGTTCCACTGCTTCAGGCTATTCTCGAGCTCTTTTAGCTCGCAGCGGAAGTCATTGTGCGTCGCGTTCGGTGAATAGTAACAACTATACACAGCGACGTCGCGGCTGACTCTGCGAGCGTAGCCTTTCCCTCTCGTCGGTCGCTCGGCGTCAATGAGCTGGGCATCTCTGGTCTTGTGGAGGTTCGCTTGCAGGAAACTAGCCATCTCCACGTCTCTTCTTGTGCTTCCCTGCTTTTCTCGCCCGCTGGTAAGCCTTGCAGCACAGCATCCCAGACCTGTGGTTGGAGTCCTCCTGCAGAGCCTCACAGCTGAGTCACTTGTTCTCCTAAGAGGAGCAGGCAGCCGCTATGTGTCCCTCCTCACCGCAGTTGGAACAGCGCTTTGGTCACCTCTCTTGCTGCTTGTCACACTTCGCTGACAAGTGCCCGTACTGAAGGCAGTTGTAGCATCTCGGGACCCCTCTTTTCTCACGGATCCGGGCAATTACGTGGTCGATCCGTATCTTCCGCTTATCCATGAGTGGTCTAGCTCAACTGGAACCGTGATCACCGCCGTGTGGGTTCCCTGAACCCTGGGCATATGGTCCTTACAGTGATACTCCCAGTATGTTTCTCCCCTAGCTCCACCACGAAGGCTGCCTCCACCTCTTGCAATGTGCTGACACCGTCAATGTCGAGCACTTCGAGGGTGACATTCGGGGAGAACCTCCTCACCTCGCCTGAGTCCTGGATGGCTCCCCTTACGACAGTCTCGACGGAGTCCGCCTTGACCCCTTTCTGCAACTCTATGAGCAAATGCCCATCCTTTGTTTTCTGGAGTTTCGAGACTTTTGGAGCTAACTCCTTGGCCTCGGCCCCCTGCTTGAACCCTCTGAGCATGTCTGCGTAGGTCAAGCCATTCTCTGATGGCTTGACAATCACGGCGTCCGGTCTCACTCTTCTTCTCGTGCTCTTGCTTTTTTTCTCCCTTTTCTCCTTCCTCTGCCCCACATCCCTCTGAGATTTCAAAGGGTCCATGCCCGCAGTGCTATTCTTCTTGCACCCCTTCGACGGTTAATCACCTCCTCCCAGTCAGAGCCCCTGTTCTCTGACTGGCTCCTCGCTGAGCAGGACGAGGGTGATGTATCAGGCGTGGATGCGGCTGACTCTAATGGACCGTCCTTCCACTTTGGTGGAGTGAGGGTGAGCTTGGAAGGTCTGAGCGCCGATCTCTTTGCTCTTTCCTTCTGCTCCTCCTCGCAGCTGGTGGGGCTAGTGCGGCTTCTCTCACTCTGATTGTGACCGCTCGTCCCGGGGATCGGTTAGCTGGAGAAGATAGGAGTCACCGCTACCTTTCCAGCGTGCTTTTCCATGGTGGGACTGAGTTTCTCTCTCAGGCCAACCTTTTCTATTTCTAGCCTCATCCAGTCTTTGTCGCAGGGTGTTGACGAGCTCTTCCGTCGTTTTTTTGGCCGTGGTGTGCTCCTGTACATCCTTCGTGATGTGGTCTAGCAACCTCAGCACTTTCTCGAGGATCTCTTTCTCTCACGAGTGAGCTTCCCTGAACTTGTCCCATTGTTCTGCAAGTTAGCAGCTTCGGCTACGCCTCCACCACCGACTTTGAGTCTATGACCAACCTCTTGGCTTGGCTATTGCCCGTTGCTCACTTCATCGACGATCATGAGATCGCCGTCCTCGGTCTTTGCACCCGGCTTCACGTTGGTGTCGGTCTTCACACCCGACTTCGCATTTATACCGTTCTTTGCACCCGGCTTCGCAATTTCACTGGCCTTTACACCCAGCATCGCCTTGTAAATGCTCGCTAAATCACGACTTGGAGAGGTTTGGCCACCCGCAGATTCCGAGTTGTGGCCAAGAACGAGAGGCGAGCTCTCGGTGCAATCGTGCTCCACTTGGGAAGTAGAGTTGTGCACATGCGGAGTTTTGTCCGTGGAACTTAATCAGTTCAAAAACTGACCAATTGCATTACAGAAGACTACTACTGTTAGATCAATAGGCAGGCTTCTCTTCCTCCAATCATCGCTAAGGGATACTTGTATCATGCTTATATTTCTGTTGAGTAAGGCGAAAGATCGTTGGATGGTTTTGAATCCGCAGTCGTTCGTGGGTCACAGAAAAAACGATTGATAAAGTGTTCTTATAGCTCCAGAGTATTATCAGTGATGATCATGCGACTCCATCTCTCTTACCCGCCCAATCATATGAAGGTCAGATTCTAACTAGTTATTGACTAATACATTTTTTTTTCGTTCAAATTAGATTGTGACCTTGGGAATGCCTGAATCAGGTGAAAGAACATGTATTGAACCGGTCTCTGACAGGTTTCAGGTCGAAACTCTAATCGGAGGCCTTTTTTGGGGGGATAGGCTATTCGAATTTGCAATTTCTCGATCTCAGCTCAGTTGTCAAAGCGGAAGTTTTGCACAGACGTAGAAAGACAGGGGGAGATCGATTTTTCACAGGTCTTGGATCGATGAAGTTGCGGAAGGCCCTTTCTTAGAGTGTACAGATTTTGAATTTGCGATTTCTCGGACTCAGCTCATTTGTCCAGGCCAGAATTCAGCATAGACATGTGAAAGAGTGAGGAGATCAACTCCTCACAGGTTCCGGATCGATGAATGTTGCGAAAGACACTCTTTCTGGATGTTAGGGGATCCAAATTGGCGATTTCATGGTCTCTACTTATTTGTCCTGGCCTGAATTTTGCAAAGAGGTAAGACAACAGGAGAAAATCAACTTTTCACAGGTTTTGCATTGATGGAAGTTACGGGAGGCACTGTTTGACAGGTTAGAGGTTTTGAATCTGTGATTCCTCTGTCTCAGCTCATTTGTCCAGGCCAAGATTTAGCACGGAGGAAACAGAAGACGACCAACTCCTCACAGGTTTCGGATGGATAGAGGTTGCGGAAGACACTTCTTCTGGAGGTAAGGGAATTCAAATCTGCGATTTCTCGGCCTTCGCCTATGTCCAGGCCAAAATGCAAAGAGGAGTAGGGACAGGGGAAGATTCACCTCTTACAGGTTTTAGATCAATGAAAGTGCGCAAGGCACTTTTTGAGTAGGTCAGCGATCACAAATCTGCGATTCTTCGGTCTCTGTTCATTTGTCCAGGGCAGAATTCTGCGCAGAGGTGTGAGAATGGGGGAAGATCATTTTTCTACAGGATTCGGATCGATAAAAGTTCCGGAAGATACTTTTTCTGAAGATAGGGGACTCCAAATCTGCCATTTCTCGGTCTCTGCTCATTTTTCCAGGCCAACATTCTGCACAGAGGTATGAAAACAGGAGAATAATGAGGTAAATGAATCTATCGGTTTTCCCTGCAAGTAATTTAATTGCACTTCGCTAGTGTGACGTTTCAACCGCTTGTTTCGCGGCCCTTTCCAAGCTAGAAGATCATAACAAAAGCTCATATATTGTTTCTCTTACACTCTTCTCACATCAAACTGGGAATTCATGATTTTACCTTGGAGTTTCGAACATATATAGAGTAGAGAAGGGTAGACCATGTCTTGTTTCCAAGCACAGTTTGGAGTCAATTTTTTGTGTATTGGACCTGAACGCAAACCCTAAAATTATGGCAAACTATCCAAAGATGTTATATATTCGAAACATTTGACTAGCAAGCTAAAGTTCTGACACTCCCAAATACAAATGATCTAGTTTGAGTTCTCATCTCTGAGGTGAAGGAGGATGATATTGCCTCCAATTATCTTGTGTTGACAACACCTTGAGGAAGAGTGAGAGTGAGAGAAAAAGATAAACAGAATCTGGTATAAAAAACCGAGGTGAATTGAAGACCGAGGGAACATCTATTGATTATTTGTGGAAACTACATCGTCACAAATTCTCCATCAATTGAGTTGAAATGCTCTAAAATTATCGATCGAATTGTTATAGATCAATCTAAGACTATCTAAGTCTTCCATGCGATTGAGAGTATTTCGATGGTGATGAATATTCAATATTTCAGAAAAAAACCTCGTTCTGTATCTATTTCCAACATCTAAAATCTGAGTTTTTTCGAAATTCATTTAATGATTAGTATTTGAAACATGTACAAGTAGGACAGACGTAACTTTGTTGTTTCCCACATCCAGTTTATGTTCTTGGATCCTCTTCCTCAATTCTTGTTTGCTGGTGCCAATATATGTACTATCGCAAATTTGACAATGTATCTTGTAAACTAGATTATTAACGTTGCGGGAGAAAGATTCTCCCGCAACTTTGATCGATCCAAAACCTGTGAGACACTGTTCTTTACCTGTTCTCACATCCCTGAGCCAAATTCTGGCCTGGATAAATGAGTTGAGACCGAAGAATCCTACATCCGAATTCTCTCAACTCCAGAAAAATTACCTTCCGCAACTTCAATCGATCCGGAACCTGTAATAGGTTGATTTCAGCCTGTTCTCACACCTTTGTGCTGATTTTGGTCTGGAAAAATAATCTGAGACACACGAATCGCGAACGGGTGATCTCCAACCTACCATAAAAGTGCCTTCTGCAACTGCCATCGATCCGGAGCCTGTGATAAGTTGATCTTCGCCTGTTTTCACACCTCTGTGCTGAATTTTGGCTTGGACAAATGAGCTGAGACCGATAATCGCAGTTTCAAATTCCCTCACCACCAAAAAGAGCCTTCCGCAGCATTCGTCCACCCGGGACCTGTGATGAGTTCATCTCCGCCTGTTCTTACATCTCTGTGGAAAATCTTCGCCCAGACAAATGATCTGAGACACAGGAATCGCAGATTCAGAATCTCCAATCTTCCAAAAAAGTGTCCCTCGCAGTTTTCATGGATCCGAAACCTCTGGAAAATCGATTTCCTCCTGTTCTCACATCTCTGTGCAATTTTGGCCTGAACACATCAGCACTGACCGAGAAATTGCATATTAGATTCCCCCAACCTCCCAAACGAGTAAAATCCGCGAGTTTTATCGATGAGAAACCTGTGAGAAGTTGATTTTCTTCTCTTCTCTCATCTCGATGCGATTTTTTGACCGGGACGAATGAGCAGGGACGGAGATATTGCAGATCTGATTTCCCTCACCCCCAAGAAAAGATTCTTCCGCAACTTTCATCTATCCGAAACCTGTGAGAAACTGTTCTTCTCCTGTTCTCACACCTCTCTGCTGACTTTCGGCCTGGACAACTAAGCTGATACCGAGGATTCGCAGATTTGGAATCTCGAAAGTCCCAATGAGTGCCTTCCGCAACTCCAATCGATCCAAAATCTGTGATATATTGAAGGCCGCCCTTGCACACACCTCTGTGCGGAATTTCGACCTGGACAATTGAGATGAGACCGAAGAATACCAGATTCAGAATCCCTCGTCTCCGGGAACAGTGCCTTCCGCAACTCTTATCAATCAGAAACCTGCTCTCTCCCTGCGAATCAGTTGAATGGCAACTGAAGCCTTCAGTAAAGACTGACTGTACTGATTGAATCAGTGAGACTGTTTTACCCATTCCAGTAGTATAATAATTTTTTTTCTGATGGTAGATGACTACACGAGCCTAAAATGATGTTTTTAGATCCATTTTTTATCAAGCGTGCCAATAGGAATTGT
>JAPYYZ010006258.1:0-15672 GCA_030522705.1 Eretmocerus eremicus | reverse complement strand
GGCCGGGCTGCTGCTGCTGCTGCTGCTGCTGCTGGTCGAGCTTGCCCGCGGCGTCGAGGCTGAGCTTGTCCATGGCCTGCTTGAGGTCGGACAGCCTCTTGCCGGAGTCGGCGTCGGGAGCCGCCGCGCCCGGGTCGAGCCTGCCGCCGTCCGGGCCCTTGTCGAAGGTCGGCGAGCCGGCGTCGGCCCAAGCGCTCGACTTGGCCGAGGCCGGCTCGGACTTGGCCCACGCCGTGGCCGCGTCCTTCTTCGAGTCGGCGGCCTGCTGCTCGATCGCGCCGCCCTTGGCCGAGCCCGCGGGCTGCTGGCCGTCCTTCTTGTCGCGCGACTCGGCGCCCGGGCGCTTCAGCTGCGTCATGGTGCGCTTTATGTCCTCCTGCTCGAGCTTCTCCCGGCTCACGGGCCCGGGCGGATGGCGTCGGTCGCGGGTCGGGGCGGGCGGCCCGCCGTCGCGCTCCCTGCCCCTGTCGCGCTCGCGAGCCTCGTCGCGGTACGTGTCGCGCTGCTGGTGCGGGTACGGGTGGTGGTGGGCCCTCTTGCCGTCGTCTAGATCGGACTGGTCGCCGGCGCTCGCCCACGAGCCGAAAGGCGCGTCGCGGCCCTTGTACGCGTCCTCGTCGTTCGAGCCGCGGAACGAGCTCGCCTTCGACTCGCGGGACGTGCGGCTGTCGCGCGAGTCTGGGCGCTGGGGTCGCTCGTCGACGGACGTCCTCAGCTCGCGCCACTCGTTCTCTGCCCGTCCGTGCGGCTGCTGCTGCTGTTGCTGCTGCTGAATGGCGCCCGCATCGCCGAACGAGCCTTGCAAATTGGGAGCCTGTTGAAGAACAAAATTACCAAGTTATTCGAGTGACAACAGCCATTCAACGAGGTTCCGGGTACCAATTACGATGCAAAAGCGCGATAGTCAAACTTTCAAATAACATCGGTGGATGGAAAATTTGAAAGTAATAGTATTGATTTGAACAAGACATAATCAGTATGGCATGGGCCGCAATGCGGTTCCCAAACTACTCATTTTAGAGATCGTCGCCGATATGCCAGGTTTTGATGCAGAAATGAGAGAGAAAGAGAAAGATAACCGAAAGCGAAGGGCAGAGTCTCAGATTCTTTTTCGGATTACGGGGAATCTACACTGAGGAGGAGGCTTCTAAGGAAACTTCAGTGAGATTCAAACGGCTGGTACTATAGTGAAGGCAACGACCGAGAAACAATCTAAGCAATCTGAACTAATGTTCAGGGATATCAAATCAATTTTTGATACTCGATCGATATGATCGGGTATCTATTTATTACTCGCGGAAAGTTCAAATCATGAAATATATATGATCGGCCTTTGCGAGTCAAATTATATCGGCTAATTTGCAGATTTTTCCCAGCTAATTTGCTGCCTTTGACACATATCAAAATAAATCACTCCACTTCGACATGTGTACCCTCCGAGCCTCGAGTAGTTGCGAGGATGCATCAAATAGTACTTTTCGACCCGGGTTTCGTACCTCCATTTCGGGCCCTGGGACCGATGGATTCCCGAGCGGACCAGGGTCAATAAGTGTTTTCGCTCCGGGGCCCCCAAATTCGCCCCTGGGGGGTCGAGTTTGGGCCGCGGGAGCGAAAAAGATTTTTGATGGAAGGTCTTCATACGAAGGTGAGATGAAAGGTCAGTGAGTCGGGGACTAACCTCGACAGATGTCTCAGTGTCTGAGGAGCCAGATCTGTCAAGGAATGGCGAAACGCACTAACAGCAAGCATAGAATCAAGATTTTTCCACATGTTTCTCATCTTACCTTCGTATAAAGATCTTTCATCAAAAATTCGTTGGATGCATCCTCGCAAGCACACGAGGCTCGGAGCGGAGGATACACATGCCGAAGTAGAGTGATACATTTCGATATGTGTCAAAGCCATCAAATGAGCTAAGAAAAATCGGCAAATTAGCCGATACAATTCGACTCGCAAAGGTCGATCATATATATTTCATGATTCGAACGTTAAGGGAGGTTTTTTTTACTCAAACATTTAGCTTGAAGAGGCACGTGCAAGGGGGCGCGGTTGGTTGAAAGTAATAATCACAGGAGAGAAAAAGATACGGGGCTTTTGATTACCTTGGAGTAGTTGTCTAGGTCTTTCTTGTCCCTTGGATCAGATCTTTCGTCCGATGCCCAGCTAGCACGCTTGGTGTCCTCGTGCTCCAAATCCTTGTAGCGTTCGCCAGTGCGGGCTCCACCTCTGCCCTGCTGCTCGTCGAAATAGCCCGAGTCTGGGCCCTGCTTCCTGGTTACGTGGCGATTCCTGTCGTCAGAGCGCGGCCCACCAGAGCGCCCAGCGGATCGGTTATCCTCGTCGAGCGGTGCCGATATGTCCGAGTCGTGGCGAGGCCGACGCGCTCCTGAACCTTTCGTACTGCTACTGCCACTTCCACCTGCGCAATTCCATGCAAAAACAACGAACAATTATAATTACAGTGTTTTCGACTGAATTTGCATCTGGTGACGAGTTCTTTCACCGATTCTCATCATTCAATAGCCATGACACAGACCCTTCGATATTCTGTAGCTCGTAATTGTCATCGAGACGGGAACTTGAGTAGCATAGTGAGAAATACCACGCAATGAACTTTTTACCGTCCGGAATGCAATCTCATGTCTTTGCAGTAATTCATTGATGATTCATTTTAGCTTGAGATTTCGAAGAATCTCTACGATGAAATACATTGATGCTCACTAAATGCGGGACTATAAGAGGAATCATAAGTACTTCCTCAACACATGCAAGAACATCGCGATTGAAAAACACAATTCCTTTGCTCCCGTAATTGACCCAAAGATTTTCGGTGGACTCGCGCATTTTCAGACTGTTTTCCAAGACCCGCGACTCGCATTACTCACGCGGTGATCAAGCAATGATCGGCCGACAGTCACCGAGTCGAAAATTCTGAGCAAAAACCTTGCATTCCCACCAGTTATTTTAGTCCCATGCAAATACGTGTTCATAGAGATGTGTAACTCGTACGTACAACTAAAACAATACATGGAGATGCAAATCCTTTCGTAGAGCTTACGGCCGGTCAAAGATTCAAGCCAATCATTTCCTACCTAGTCACCGTGTGAGCACCTTCAGACACAGTATTGATTAGTGCCTAGACGTTCGAGGATCTTCTGTAGAACTTTCGACCAGTGAGGACCAGATACATCTGATTTCGTGGATGCGCGGTCGAAAGGATGGTTCTCTTTCATTATCGCGTAATAGTGAGCTCCGATAATCACTTTTAAAATTGTTTCTTTCGTTTTTTAGGAAAGATCAATACGGCTCGGGTGATGAGTCTCAGATTCAATTTTTGCCTCATAAAAATAATGAAATCTACGAAAGTTATGGGCAACAACATTCATTGTCGATTTTCTCGTCTCGATCAGTCTTTGATACCAGGGCAGTATGTGCTTCATGAAACTCTCAATTCTTCCTTGCCAAGTAAGCCTTCTCGCTGATAAGTGAGAACCTCGCCAATCCTGAACTTGTTTAGACGATTAGAAGTTTAATAAGTTACAAACCCGATTTTTCACGAGCTTTTTACGATAAAATTCGAAATGAAAGAATATTCTCAAAGAAAATTTACAACATACCTCCACACTATATTGTTTTCAGTAGGTGCAAAGAAAAAGAATAAGTCATCCAAGATCATCAGCTTACATGATTCATAGCACTCACTCATCAATCTCATTCTACACTGGTTCATGCTCATTCAAAAAAACGGTGCATCAAGGTTGCACTTGCTACATCTACATCACACTATTCTTCGTTCAAACTATGCCAATATATTTAGGAAATTCGTCGAATTCATATCAAAACTTAAGGGGTTAACGAACACAACCAAAAGGTATATTCAACTAACCATTCGTCGTATGACTCATTATTAGTATATTGCGAATTAATAATCACTACTAAAGGGTTTAAGAACTGGGCCAGCTAAATAACTTTTAGCTACACAATTATCGTGTAACAGTCAGCGATTGTTTATCGAACACTAATCAGAAATCGGCATTTTTGAGGATGTACTTCAAATGCACAGATCAACCAAGTTTATAACTTAAATCATACAACTTTCGGTACGTTATGCAGAGGCGTGGGATAATTAATATGCCTAGATCAATACAAGGATAGCTCAAAAATTAAAGGATCAGAATCATTCAAATCATTAGAGCATTCTGATGATATTGAAAGTAAGAATCAAGGAATAGTCGATGAATTTAGTGACAACTATAAAGTTCAAGATCAATCCTGCAAATCCTTTCATGAGTGTCTAAAATTTTGTCAATTCTCAAATTAATACCGGAAGAAAGCGCAAATACTATGGAATAATGCAGCTGTTTTCAATTGTATTACGTATGTAAAGTCATTTTACATCCATCAATTACGTGAAGAAAGGCGGACTTTGAAGGCGCTAAAAATCGACACTAGAAGACCTCGAAATTGGATGATTTGAAGATTTATATTCTCGAGCGAAAGTAGGAAAGTCACCAAGTATTTTCGAAATTGATCGATACAGTAGTGACAGATTGAAAGCATTTATCGCTCGTGCGGAGATTTACATTATTGAAATGAATATGAGACAATGTGGATTTGGCTCGCATAACCGATAGATTCATTTCAATAATGTTAACCAAGTATTTTCGCTCAAGTGACTCAAATAGCTACTTGTCGAACTCAGATATCATTTACGATGAGGATATTTATGTTCAGCCTTACATTATTAGGAAAGGTCATCAAAGTTCGAAACAGGGCTAACTCATTTTAGGCTGTTTGTTCTTGGTGCACGAAAAAGTAGTAGTCAGGACCTCAGATCCCAAATCAGTCTTTCAAAACATCAAGTCCGCATAAAGAAAACACTTGGAGGATTTGGAATCTTGATCTTGCGATCAGCTCGACGGCATGTAAGACTTGGTGCTATGCACACGACCACCAAGCGAGGTGTTTCTTGTGAATCTCATATTTTGATAACGCCGCTTCTCAAGATGTCAATCAATGGAATCTGAGAGTGTCACGAGGAGACTAGCGCACCTAAATTTCTCATCCGGAATAGTATTTGGGCTACGGGCTAAGTCATGGTAGAATAACGAGCCAAAATGTTACTGATTCCTTCACAGAGTCAGCATCGCATGGAATGGTCTCAAGAATTGGCCCCATAGCTGTCTGGAACGAATAAAAGTCCAAATTCTGGTGAAATGGCTAGCTCAGCAAAATTCTACAGTTACTCGTTCAAATGAATCTCATTGGAAAAATAACGAGGGTTGCGAGGGAGGAAACGGGAATGCAACGAGATCGTGAGAGTACATCGAAAGTGCAAGCTCGTAAACTACAGAGGTAAATCATAATAAAGTCAGAGTGAGAAAAAAGAGAAGAAACAGTTAGATCGCTAAATGACACGTACTCAACGAATTGGAATGGTTATGAGCCCAGCGGCTAGGGTCATATTGCTGAGAAAACGAGACTGCTTGCGAGGAGCGCTCGGCACTTGGGGATAGTCGGTTATTGGTGGCACCAGTCCCACCCCCTGTGCCCAAGCTACCGCTGCCTCCACCTCTTTCTGCTTGCTGCTTTTGGAATCTCGGAGGAAGATTGCTCTGAAAATGACGGGAAAAGGCCGGCTCCCTCATCTCCCGTTGGTCTCGTTCGCGGTCGCGGTCGCGATCACGCTCGTTACGGCTGTTGACAGCTGAGCCGCTGCCACCGCCAGTAGAAGTCGTGGACGGCTGCTCGGCATTGACTGCCTGCTGTTGCTGGCGCATGAAAGAGGGACGGTCAATCTGGCGAAACTCACTTGACGCTTGTCCGGCGCTGCTTATCGAGCTCTGCTGCAATCCCTTGCCATCTGAATCCTTGCCTTCCGTGGACGATGTGCGAGAACGCTCGCGAGAATCGCGCTCGCGTTCCCAATCGGCCATGGGATTATTGGACGTGGCCGAAGCGGAAGAACTTGTGCTCACACTACCAGTTTTAACACATTCAGTAGAATGAGAGCTTGAATGGAGATCTTCATCTTTCTGCTTGTTCTTCTCTTTCAGTTTGTTTTCCAAGTCCTGAAGCTTCTTGGCCGCGGCCTGTTTTGTCAATTCCTGGAATCGCTTCTCTTCCTCTTCCTTGCGCTGCCGAGCACGCTCGACAGCTGAGGCGACTTTCTCAACTTGTTCGCGGCGACGCTGGTTCCACAATTCTTCTTCGTCTCCTGCACAAATAATTCATCAACTGTGTATACACAGATGCCATACGGTGCTCGTGAAGCATGTTATACCATACAAAATTGAAACATCAGATTTCTTCGTCGGATTTGTGAAGAAACTGTAGGTTGAGCGTGCAATTTCCTCATTCACTACTCCGCTGCCAGATGGGATACATACGCGAGCCTCGTAGTAGGTACTACTTCAAGAACTATTGAATGGGAAGACTGGGGAAATCCTCCCGTTAAAGCCTACGTTTCCATGGAAAACGTATGATCAGTTATGCAAGGTCTGCTTAGGAACAATCATGATCAAATTGATTGATTGGAATTCGAAATAAGAAAAAGAGTATTCATCATTATCTTTCGCTACCAAAGGTATATACCACGAAAAAGATACTCGTTCGCATCAAGTCTTGCGCATCTTATCAAAACTGGAAAATTCGTGAAATCAGTATTTTTGAGATCACTTTAACCATTTGAAAGACACTCGTAACCACACGGATTGACCGTACCGTATGGATTGAGAGTAGATATTGTGTAATGACGAAATAAAAAGACGATTTTGAATTCAGTACCTCTGGATGTATGAGCAGTCCTCGTCAATGGCTGCGGTGGGTAATTGGATGGCAAAGGACCGGGGGGTCCGCGGAAGTCACGTGGCAGTGAACTCTGATTGTTACGTGATCGTTGATTTTGAAGGTCGTTCCTTGCGCCTGCGCTAACCGAGCCGACTTCTTTTTGTGTCTGCCGATCTCTGTCTTTGACGCCAAGATCTCTCTCATCCTGAAAGTGTTTCTCTTCTTGCTTCTCGGGCTCCTTCCTCGCTTCCTCTCTTCTGGAGGGGGCATTGGACTGATTATTATCGAGTTCATCATCACTGAAGGCCAATTTCTGGTTGTAGTCAATATCGTCAGAGGCAGTCCAGCCAGCGTCGCGAGAAATGTCGTCCATACGCGATAGATCTTCCTCTTTAATTATTGGCCGAGTATGGATTTCTTCCTCGGCAACAGTTGGACCACCACTGCGCTCGCGCTCGGAACGAAGTTGCTGCGCCGAGGGGCGCTCAGTTGCACTGAAACGAGGTGGCCGGGATCCAGCGGCTGGAAACTGTGCCGGAAAATTTCCTCCCGCAGAATTGGATCCTCTGTACATCTATGGTTGGAAAAGAGATAGATATTATCCGACGAAAGCAATCAGAGGCTTCGGAATCTTCGATAGAGGGCATAAATGATGGGATGAATGGCCATGCTAGCTAAAATATACTCGACCGTCCGAGTTCCTGAAGTTCTGCATCAAAACTACGGAAATTGCAGGTTTTACGTCAAAACTCTTCGGCTCTCATTGATTTCCCATGAGAATTTTTTTGCAAGAAACTCAGTTCATTGCGCAAGTGGTACGCACCTTACGAGATACTCGATGAAGAATCGTAAGAAATCTTGGAGCTTTCTCGAAAGCATCTATAAGCGAGTAAATATGCTGAGAATTGAGAAATTCTTTTCCTGTCACGTTTTTTGTTTGTGATATTTCAGAATCCTTTCCTAACCATGGACACGAGACTCGAGTCACTTTCCAACATATTTGTGGCAGTGACTTACAAAATGAAATCCAACGCAACTACTACCAAGGCCTACTATTATAGTAATTGAAAGATTTCACACGAATACTGAAAAGAATCAGGCTTATTCATTGTGTTTTCAAACTTGCAGGAAGTGCACAGTTGACAGGTTACCAGATTCCATGTTCAGAAAGTTCGACGATCGCACAAAAATCAATCCCCTTGCTATCTCAAGACATTTGAGAACCAGTTTAACGAGTCAGTAAACTCACGAATTGAGGAATAATTCCTTTGTATTGTTGCATGTTGGGTCCGACTTGGTGTTGCGCTGATGATGCCTGATTATTTTGCTGGCCTGCCGGGGCCATAGCCGTGTTGGGCAAGAGGCCCGAGCTCGGTCGTCCGCCAGCAATAGTATCTGGCTGTCCTGGCCCCAGACCTGGGCCTCCCAAGAGGGGGCCCTGGGCCCCCGAGATATTCCCACTTCCGACTAGTCCTGCAGCTGTTCCTGCCCCCGTGCCACCCATTATACGACTGCCGCCTTGGCTCCAACTTCCTTCGGCTATGGATAATCGTAAAAACATTGAAATTAATACAACGGGTTTTTCCAATGTTCAAGATGAGATTTCTATTTTATCCCAATGCTCAGATTTTCACGTAAGAAAAAAAGAATGAGACACATAATCATGACAGCGCACCGATACTATTGGTGAAGAGTCTCAGCCTTTCCTTGATGGGCATTCTCGATAAAAGAAAGGTTGGGATTCGATAGAACTATTCCCACGCGCGACAATTTCTATCGGATATCAATGCAAGTCCGTATTTTTCAGCCCGAGAATTGCGTGAGATTATGCCTTCCCTCATAATTCAAGAGAGGAGAAAGGAAGGTCAAGGTGACATCTTACTTTGGGGGCGTAGACTTGGTCCTGGTCCGTACTGGGCGTTCACTTCTCGGTTCTGTTGCGGTGGCTGCTGACCTGTCTGTCCACCTCCTGTTGTCGACGAAACAAAAAATTAGCTCATTCGAAGTTTTCCAAACTTTCATAATTTAGATTTTTTACGATGACATGTACTATGGCTAGCACAACAGTGATTCAATTTATAGGACACAACATGAACTAGCATTTCTTTTTCAAGTGCATTCTCTACTTTCCTAGAGACTACCACGTGGGAAACTCAATAGTTGTCAAAAGCTTGAAAATCTTACGGGATGGCTTGTAAGGAAAGGCGTGGGTGGGTGGGGCGGTGGGTGGGGGGGGGGGGGGGGGGGGGGGGGGGGGGGGGGGGGGGGGCGCACTCGAGTTTGTAATAATGTGAAGAGGTATGTACGAGTTGCTAGATCTTCGGGCGGTTAGGTTGCAAAAATTCGTGGCGATGAAACGTCCGTCGCTTGTAGCAGCTCAACGTTTCTCCCTGATAATTATGAGGCGGAAGCGGCTCGGATCCATATTGTCGAGGCAGATTTGCCGCCATCGTACGGAAAAATATCGAGATGCAATTTTGTTGCGTGATCCTCTTTGGCATGACCCTCCTGATCACGGGAAATCTATGTTGCCGGGCGCAAATCGTGTGACAATTTGTTTAAATCGAATCTGATTAAACAAATTTAAACAGTTAGCGATATTGGGCCATAACTAGTTTTCCTAAGTAAACTAGCCCATTTTGAACAAAAAAGGTCTCTTGTCATTTTTTGCTAAAACGCACTGTATCTGAGTTCTAAGCTTTTAAAAGTTGAAAAAACGCGAATTTTGCCACTTTTGTCGTTGAATAAGAGCGATAAGAAAGCGGAAAACCAATGCTGCCATTGTTCTTAGTTGTTCGTTCTGATGTCCTTTCCAAGATCAATCAGCAAGAAGCAATGTTTCCGGTCCAAAAATTATCGATTTTGAAGGTTTTAGATGAGCTTTTTTAGCGTGTATTCAGTTTAGCCATATACATCGGCCAAACGCCTGTCCACGGTATACATAGGTATACTAAATACACGCTAAACTGCTCATCAAGAACTTCCAAAATCAATGGGTTTTGGACCCGAAACATCGTTCCTTGCTGTTGGATCTTGTAGAAGACAGTTAACAACTATGGACATTGGCAGCATTGATTTTCCGCTTTGTTATTGCTTTTATTCGACGCTGAATGTCAAAAAATTAGAACTTTTTCAACTTTCAAAGGCTTATAACTCAAAAACAATGCCTTTTAGCAAACAGACCTTTTTTGTTCAAAATAAGCCAATTTAACTAGCAATATTAGTTTCGGCTCAATATTGTTAATTTATTGAATTTGTTCAAACAAATTGGATTTAAACAAGTTGTCACGCGATTTGCGCCCGGCAACATCGATCATCCCGTGATCAGGAGGGTCTTCCAAAGAGGATCACGCAAAAAAATTGCATCTGAATATTCTTCCGTACGATGGCGGCAATTCCGCCTCGACTTAGTAACATTCGGCCCAATTGGGAGTCGCAAGGATCAGCCCTCGCATCCCCGTGAACGATCATTGGAGTTATAAGAATCAGTGAATCGACTCAATATGAACAGGCTGTCATTCGAGGTGAAAATTTTGGATAAGCATTCAACAGACTAAAATGTTACAATGGGGATTGGTGGCTGACAACTGCTTCGAGTGGTACAGAGGACAAGAGACGAAAAAAGTCAAGACAGAATTGTGAGAGCGGGAGTTTTCAATAACTGTCTTGAAATTAGATTATGCGTTGTAATCGAGTTTGCTTCAAGCCCAATCGATTTGCTGCCGAAAAACTCCTATAAACCTGCCCCCTGTAACTAGGATAGCGTTTTGCCTCGAGACAGTTCTTGAATCACGTCCCTACAAAACGCACTCAAAGTCAAGAACTGGAATTTGGAGAATTCTGAGAACATTTCCCAAATTAAAGCCTATTATTGCCCTTCGATCTCAAGAACAACCAAGCGAATATACACGTGAACAGATTTTCCTCGAGTGCACGCTGAGAAGATGGCTGGATTGTGATTCGGAAAATATGCATGGCTCGGGTCCTCAACTTTTTGATCGATCATCAAATTCACCTCCAATCACCCACGTTTTTGTTTTACGGGGCGATTTTTCTTTTTTTCAAGGTTCTGAACCAATCCGAATTTTTCTACTCCAGCTGAGACTCGCACATTCGATTTGAAATAGCTTGTGATGAGATTTTGGAAAAATGCAAGTTACTCTGATGACCGTAGATACCTGTTAAAATCTTAGGTTTAACATCATTCAAGTGGTCTATGTCCAAGTAAGAGAACCGCTGCAAGCCGCGATTGTGCGAGAGTTGAGGGGACTCATGGTATAGCTAGAATATTTAGAGAACCTACAAAATAATTGATAGTCGAAGGACAAAATTTGATTTCTGATTGCAAAAACTTTCCTAATTCAAAATAGTCACTCCATTCATTGAAATCTCGAAAATCAGGGAGTTTGACAATTATTTCGCGGAAATCATTAATTAATGACAAAAAATATCTCATCTCAGAGCCCGGCTGCTGAGGTAATTTTCGTTTTCAAAATCCTCTTTTCTCATATCGGAGTCTTGGCATGATCACGTATGAAAATAACACACATAGCAAGAAGCTTCATGAGCAGCTTCAGCGAGCAGCTGAGAAAAAATCTCAGAGAAAGAAATAGATGGGCGTATGCACCAATTTTATAATCTGGCGCGTGCAGTGAAAGCCATCACAGAGGATGAAAAGAGGAGTGATAGGTAACTGCACCTCTTCCCCAAAGATTGTACAAGGAAGTACAAGGTAGGGAGCGCGCCCTTTTTCGCACAATACAGTTGGGGGCGGATCGCAAGTCCAACGTCCCATCTTCACTCATTTATTTCAGAATCTTGATATGATCAGAGAATTTTGACTAGGGAAGATTTAGCGGCTCAGTTACTGTGAAAAATGGTTCATTCCATCTCGCACACGTGCAGTCAGTGGAAGTTTGTGACGCAGGGCCATCAGATGCACAATCTAAATAAAAGTTCCAAATCATCAACATCTACAGAGTTATCAGTTATAATTTTATAATACATACTTAAAGGCAATGCACGACTTTGATAACTAATGTTTACATTATGTGAAACACATATTATCAACATAAAATGGGGTAAAAATCATACCAAATGAATCCTAGGCCAGACTACTAAAGTGATCTCAAAGTCTCAAGAACATCTAAATTAATCAAGGATAGGAAAATAGATCATCTAGACAAGAGGTGCAAAATTATCTTCTGAATTTCAGAAGATGAAATTAATAAACAAGAAATTTACTATGAGGTACTCGACACGATGCAACTAATAAAATGTGGACTCATCCAACTCAATACAGGATTTTGGAATGACTAATGGCGGCAAGCATAACTGCCCACCTGAGTGGTTGATAGAATATGCCTGCTGTTGATGTGCTATTGGTTGATGCTGTGCAGCACTTGAGTTTGCATTCGCTGATGCTGACATTTGTTGCTGACCTTGGTTCTGAGTTGAAACAGGGGACTGTCCACTGAGACTCGGAAATTCGTGCTGGAACTGTGGGGACTGGTGAGCTAAGAAGCTCAATCCTGTACCTCTTGCTCCTCGCCCTGATTCCACAAGTCCAGCGTAACCAACTGCTGTGTTCACAGCAATGATCACAATATAAATATCCGCCGAATGTTATTTTCTCAATTTTAATTAGATGAGTATTTCACCAAAATCAATTTCAGTTGTAACTCTACTCAACTATGAACTGCTTCATTGATAAGCTTTTCTCTTATAAGATCTGGGAAAGTGAGAAAAAACATGTGATGTGCATTACACAGCATCTGATCCAATCTAATAAAGAGTACCTCAAGGGTAATTATGTAGAATCTAATGTGACCCTCAATATAACCCTCGAATTCTTTATGCCTATCCTCAGATTTTATTTCCATTTAAAATCAAGAAACGAGGTATTTTTTCAGTATTTTCATCTCGCGTCACACAGCCATTGATGACTCGTTTAAGGAAAGCCTCGTCCTTTACTAACAAGTCCTCAACTTTTTATTCAGATTTTTTTTCAAAACGAAGTGACATGTGGTATTTTCTCACTCAAGACTATTGAGAGCCTTACATGCTTCTATGCTCCCTACAACATCGTTTGGAAGAACACACCGTTTTTGACAAATTTTTGAGTGACACAAGCGCTCAATTTCTGAAGACCTTCTCAAAACTTAGGAAGTTGTGAATGGGGATGTGTCATGTGTTTTGGCGAGAAATCACAGGAATAATGATCCCATGAAATGTTATTCAAGTCTGTGGAGAAAGACACCTGCAGAACTATAAATCCCAAGGCTTTTTCAAGCAAATAATGACTTTGACCTGCATATGATGAATTCCGGAACACAATTGTTTGGATGACTGTAGAACAAACTCTGCATAAGATATCTGTCACGCATTCCGGAATAGAATAGCTACGGAGATCGTAGAGCAATCTCACAAAACCTGCTACAATGTACATTGTTTCATGCTCTGACATCTTTTCCGATTTCATGTTTTTTTTTCTATGCATCATACTGGATTATATGATGGCTGACAGCCCAATCTTTTTATCTCAAAATTGATCTCCACCCGATATTTCAGAATTATTATATCTAGACATTGGTGTGTGGAGAACAATCAATGGGAAAACCACTGAATAACCCATTTATTAGAGTACCGAACTTGACCTTTTAGGTAGGAGAAAGATGAATTATCTAAGTAAGAGCACACATTTACATGTGATTGTTATGAATTGTTAGTAATATGTGAGTTTGAATACTAGCACTGGTAGAAGAGGTACTTACCAGCATCTCCTGATTTGGTCATGATTGCACTCCATGATTTGTTCACTGCTTCTGACTGATGTGGAGTTGACAAACTGTTCTGCTGACCTGGCAGTGGTGGTTGTTGTTGAAGAGCAGGACTTACATGAGGCTTCGGTGGGCATTGTGATGGTGTTGTGTTGGTCTGTGACACAAAATTGCTTATTAGCACAAGTTTCCAGTAATTGAAAAAGAGAAATTTGTAAGGCAAAAAAATTAAAGAAAACTTGAATTTGTAAAGTAGGAATTTTAATGCATCAGATTTCGTGGGTTTCCCTTCCTTCAATGAATACTTTGAATTGGATCAATGGTAAACTATGAATGTTGGAGAAGTAGATAGTCTTCAAGCACTTGGGTACGTGCTCTTCAACAGAATTATTACATAAAACTTTATGGGATTTTGGAAATTGGATGCTGGGATTTAAAACTGACATCATGCTCAATTAATGACTGGAGTTGAGGTGGTCTTGTTAGACTCCATTTGAGGACTATGTAACAATGTGACTCAGTGCTTGAAGAGTTGTAATTTACGACACTATCTGTGTTATTTCAAATAGTTACCAGACAGACTTTTCATGTTATATGAAATACACACAAAAGAAATAATAACCCTGATTGTTCATGAACAAAACCAGTAAATATAGGATTGAACAAGCTAAAGTTGTTGGATCTAATAGGATGTGTACAGCGACAGACATTGAAACTTACAGGTATGTGATCAGCAGAGGTGCTGTTTACTGTAGTTACTGCATTTGCTGATGGTGTTGAATCTTTTGTTGTGGCCCAACCACTGCTACTCCCTGGGACCAAACTGACAGCTGGATCAGTGGTACTAGTTTCACTCCTCAGACTGGGCAAGTTGGCAGGTGGTCGCCGTGCCGAAGGCACCTTTCCCAAGGTTTGCATTCCATGTTTGCGGGGGGCTGTGTTTTTTTGCTGGTGTTGCTCCGAAGACTCTCCCTGATCATATACAGGTCTATCAATAAAACCAGTCTATTGGAGCCCATCAAGTCAGTGAATCATTTGCTTACCCTGCTGGACCGGTACAAGCTATTGATGTCTATTGATTGGTACTTTGTCTTTCCTTTCTCCCCCTTCGACGCGATCCCCGACAGAGTAGACATGCTGTCTGCGGGCAACCATTTAGTATCTCCTCAGACCCAGTGAACGAACCTTTCAGCTGTAAATAAAGGAAATCCGGAATCAGAACAAGAATTCGCTGTGGACGGAAACTGAACGCGAGTTGAGGAGAGTAATCATTCAAAGTGAACAAATGTCTACCATTACTTGATCAAAGATGGTGAATTGTGATGTGTACGCGACTGGCCAGGTGAGTTTGAGTCACAAGTCTATACGACAGCTCTGCGAATGGATGTTGCTTCGAGAAACGAGTCGCATTTCATCAGGTGCGCCATGAGCAAAACGAACGAGCACATGGTCCGATCGCTACATCAGACGTGCCGCGATGAATCGCGAACTGTTGCAGAGGGTCATAGTTGGGTTGATTTCTACGAAATAGCGTGGGGAAAAGCGAGAGCAAGTGGGCAGCGGTGCGAAAAGCCGCGCGGCGTGCATGATGTAGGTATCGCGGATCCGAGCAAGACGGAGTTGAGGGAGAGAGACAGAGCACGGCTGCGAGAGTTCGCTGCCCCGCGAGCTCACACAGCGAGATGATCCGTTCTTTCTCGCGGCGGCTCGTTGCTCTCCGTCTCTCTTATCTCCCTGCGGAGTCGCGACTCGCGGGGCTTTGTCCGCGGCGCGACGGTGGCTGGACTTGGTGGACCGCGCGAGCTCTCTCGCTCTCGCTCTCTCTCTGTCCCCTGGCCTCCCCCCTCTGGCTTATCGGACGTGGCGCGCGTGCAGCGACCTCCTGGGGCCCGGGCTCGTCGCCGGGACGGGCTCGCGGTCGCGCGGCCGGGCAGAAGCCAGCGGAAGCGGCGCGGCGGCCAGGGTCATCGGCCCGCGGGGGCGCACTCCGCGTCGGCGGCCGCACTGCGACGCCGAGGGCGTGTGTCGTGTCGGTGTGCGGATGCCGCACGCACACGGGGGCACGCAAGCACGGCCGCGGGCGGTGCGCGCGCGCGGCCGTGCT